>VZRU01015307.1:3852-14218 GCA_013398155.1 Pedionomus torquatus
AAGAAGAAGATCAAAGAGGTTCAGGAGTTTAGAATGAACTAAACTACTTTAATGAAGTATTAATATGAAAATTAAAATAAGAGGAAAATGACGAAATAGCTACATTGTATACAAAACCATATCAAACTCCCAGGATGACAATCACATCACCAACAGGCATCAGGAAAAGTCCCAAACTGGACTCGGTAATCGACAGGAGCTGGATTCCAGATGTGGAGTCAGGAACGCTCAGATCGGGGTCAAAAGGCAGGCGAACAGACAGAGTCCTCCTTGGACTTCAGCCATCAGAGAAAGAGAATTGACCCTTTGATCCATCAGCTTTTATACTGAGCATGTTGCGGATGGGATGGAATACCCCAGTTGGTCAGTTTTGGGTTGCCTGTTCTGTCTGCTCCTCCCTGCAGATGTGACACCTCGATGCTTTTTCCGCTTCCAACCCTCCAACTGGGCAAATAACAAAATTACCTGACCTTGGTTGTTCTAGCAATAAGTGTAAGCAAAGGCCTCTCTACATATCATTCCTTGGTATAATCAGGTCTTATCCCTGTGAGAGTGAACGGTTTCTGAACAATGTGCTGTTAATTTCAGAGTTTAGTTAGTTAGAAGAGGCCCAGCTAAGAAAGAAAGATTGTAAAACAGAAAATTGGTCTGTTTTACCTCAAACAAGGACAGGTTGGAAGGGACCTTTAAAGATCACCTAGTCCAATCCCCTTGCCATGAGCAGGGATATAGGTCAGGTTGCTCAGAGCCCCATCCAACCTGACCTTGAATGTTTCCAGGGATGGGCCACCTACCACCTCTCTGGACCAGTGTTTCACCACTCTCAGCGTAAAAAACTTCTTCCTTCTATCAAGTCTAAATTTTCTCTCTTCTAGTTTAAAGTTATTACTCCTTGTCCTATCTCAAGAGGCCATGCTAAAAATTTTGTCCGCATCTTTCTTACAGACCCCCTTTAAATACTGAAAGGCCTCAATAAGGTTTCCCTGAACTCTGTTCTTCTCCAGGCTGAACAACCCCCACTCACTCAGCCTGTCCTCTTAGGAGAAGTGCTCCAGCCTTCTGATAATTTTTGTGGCTTTTTTCACTCAAAATGTGCCATGGGCAATGAGTCTCTTCTGGAGAAGCACCAAGGAAGGTGCGTGACAGTTGTCCTTATCAGCACATCTCCGCTGATAGGGTCTGGGCCTGACAAGACCCATCTCTCTTTAAATCATGCTGTTTGTCCCTAATTCCATTTCCAGCCTTGTAATTACTAATTATCTCTTCATGCACATATTTATTTGTTCCATAGTTACTACTAGGCAACTAATACTACTAATCAACCGATAGTTACTATTGGCAACTAATACTACTAATCAACCATTAGTTGCCCAAAGGCGTTTGTCCAGTCTCTGGATTGCAACCTTGAAAATTCACGACCAACATTTGCAATTAAAGAGCGTAAGTTAAAAATTACTCAGCCTCAATAATAGAAAGAAAAAAAAATGAGTTATGGCTCCCCTAGGGCTCGCAGAGTACTCTGGCTTAGGCAGCTGTGACTCCCTTTTTTGTTAATGGAAGGCAAGGGACAGAATTGCAGACGTACAGCCTCTGACATGGGAGAAGGGCTTTGTTGCGGGAGCAGGTGTTTCATGGCAAAAGCCAAACCTGTCAAAAGTCAAGCATTTGGGGAAGGATAGGATCAACCGCACTCTATATTTTCTAGATGCTTCAGCCAATGTTATTGTCTATAACACCAAGAGAGGATTTGGAAAATAACTAATTTGTTTAAAAAAGGCCTGGAGAACATATTCAAAGTAAGAAGACAAGGAGCAGCACGCTGAAGTGTAAAAGGCTTTGATTTTAATTTGTGTATCAGTTGTCTATTAATGATGGTTATGCAGAGGGATATGGCCATAGTTCCCAAGCACACAGAAATCTCCTCTGCCCCTTATGCTCCATGTAAGTGAGAGATGAGATTGTATCATGACCACCAATTCAATCCAACAGCCCCAAGGACTGCTATTCTCACCATAAAGCACCATCGCTTTTTCAGTGCCTTCCCTGATGCCATCGACATTATTGATCCCTTCTGTAGGGCTGTGGGGAAGGTCGCTCCCTCCCTCTGCACAGCAAACCTCCCTCCCTTGTTTGGCTACAAAGGCATTACGGAGACTGGCTTCAAACAAATTCTCAGCATCATGACTAACAGCCTGGAAAAATATTGTAGAATAATAAAATCAGAATGATTAGAGTTGAAAGGGGCCTTAAAGATCATCGAGTTCCAACCCCCCTGCCATGGGCAGGGACACCTCCCACCAGAGCAGGCTGCTCAAAGCCCCATCCAGCCTGGCCTTGAACACTTCCAGGGAACTTCTCTGGGCAACCTCTTCCAGTGCCTCACCACCCTCACAGGAAAGAACTTCTTCCTAATATCTAATCTAAATCTCCCCTCTTCCAATTTAAAACCATTAGTCCTTGTCCTAAATGTGGTGGGCAGAGCAGCTCTGGCTGGTCTCTCAAATCACAAGTTGAAGTTTGGCCGTGTTCTCCCAAATCATGGGAAGAGTGGGCTGGAGCCATGGGTGAAGTGCTGGGCTCTTGGTGTCTTCACTAGAAAAAGCTGGAGCTGTTTGAGGCACCCATGAAAAGCACAGACTGGCCACCGGTGTCTCAGAGTTAATTGGAAGATCTTCTCCACCATCCCACATGTAAGCTAGGTGTGATCCCTGGGCACAGACTGGGACCTACAAGAGACTTTCTTCTTCCTTCTGTCTGAATGAAAGGGGATGCCGACTGTCTCTGGAGACCCACCAACCACCTTGGTTTGGAGACTACTGCAGTCTTGTGGCAGCCTGTGCCAACAGCTCCCACTGCATTTTATTCAGACACTTTTCCCCATGAACAGGAGGTGCCCCTCTGGACAGGAGGATGCTGAGATCCTGAGACTTTTAGGAGAGGCTTTTTGTACCAAGAGCTAAGAGTGGTCTGCAACAGGGATTCCCACTCATTGAGCAGAGCACACAGTACCCTGGCTGGCAGTGCACCAGCAGGCTTTGACTGCCACTGCAGCTCAGTTTGGAACTTGCTGGGGAAACCCAGAGAGCTGACTGCATCTGTGCACACCTAAATGGTACCATGGAGGTAACCAGTGCAGGCAGCAGCTGCAGCAGGGAGCCAAGCAGAGATAACAGAGAGAGCAGTAGCCTTGGTACCACCTTTTTCCTCTCCACCCTTCAGTGAATTTGGCTGTGATGAGAAGCATCTCCAGCTCTTCACCATTTCAAAGCAGCTGTGGTAATGTGAAGCAGCACTACCAGGTGGGTAGAGCATCCTGTTGCTCTCCCTCTAGCCAACCAGAATTTACACTTGCTCTACTGCATCTGCCTCCAAATGGCCTGGGCCACTGCCCTGCTGGGAGAGAAATGGGCCCCTCAGCATCCTTCAGCCCTTGCAGACAGGCTCCCAAAGCACATGTGCTTCAGTTCATCCCTTCAGGGTTCACTCTTGCCTGAGGCAGCTGATTAGCAATTCTGCAGCAGCAAAACTGTGATGCCACATAAGCCAGGTTTAGATGGTGATCCCTTTAAACAGGAATGATCTCTGTCAGAACAGCTTTCTTAAATCCTGAGATAGATGCTGCTACTTGCACTAAATTGTTTTTCCATGAATTAGCTATTTAATGGCATTAGCATAATATGTCCTCCCATTTACAGAGGAAGCGTTTATCTATGTGGTTTCACCAAAAAGTGGGTTTGATTAATTAAAAAAGGAGGACGGATGGGATTGCTGTGAGGATTTGAATGTAAATGCACTAGCAGATGCTTCCTGATCCTCCCAGCAGAGTACATCACTTTTAATAAACTCAGAACAGATGGCTGACTGTGGTGGCAAAGATGATATGTATCAAAGTGCTCTGCGCTCTCCTCCCAGCCAATTCTGTTCTCAAGCTTCCAAATCCAGAGGGCTAGATCCTCACCGGCAGTTCTCTGGCAAAGCTGCCTCCACCCCAGGGGTGCTGTGCTTACTCACTGCAGCTGAGGAGCCCTCCCAGAGCTGTGCAGGGTTTCTGCTTCACAGATCCTGTGGAAACGCGATAGAGCTGCTTGCTGGAATGCAGAGCCCCATAGTTAGATTAATTAGGCTGCAGAAAAAGCAGCAAGAGATAAAGTACAGCTAGCTAAAAGTTTAGGTGTTCCTCTCCTTTCTCCCCCATGGGAGCTGAGTCCTGCTGATTGCAAGTAGGAAGAGCTTCTCTTAGTTCAAAGAGGTGTTGGCAGGACTGAAGTGACCTCTCCCTGAAACATCTGTTGTACCAAAATTGCTACTAACAATTGACTATGTATTTACCTTTCTCTTGACCAAAAGGTAGGAGGAGGAAATTTGAAATAGGAAAGTTATAGAAAATGTATAATCTGTGCTTTCAGGGTTTTAATTCCTAGGTCCCAGAGACACGTATCACTAGCATTTTTTTCTAAGGAGTAAACTGAGGCACAGAGTTGTTAAATGTGGCCATCTGGGAAGGAAATAGTGAAGCTGAGCAGGTCCCTGAGCTTTTATCATGAGCTGAAATGTCTCCTTGCTTTAATCATGTCTGTTACCTGACTCATTGCCAGTTTAATTAGTGCTGTGCAACGAGGCACCTGACTTCTTCACACCTAATGTGTGCTGCCCCAATGCCGCCGCCTGGTCTGGCTACTGGCAGCAACTGTAGGAGCTGCTGGCTGGCAGGTTAACAGCAGCAAGGTCTGCGTGACTACTGGAAAGGAAAAGAGAGCTGTATGATTCACTAGAAAACAGAAGGCAATTTTCTGACAATGGGGAGATAAGTTAAGTAAGTCTTTCCCTAAGAAGAGAGAATATTTGTCTTGAGGGACTGCACAGCTCTGGTGTTGCTAGCGGCTGTTTCAAAGGCCACAGAGGGAATTAGGTTAGCAGGCTGACTTCTAGGTATCTTTGCCATCTGCAGCTGGAGGGATGTAACCAGAGGCAAATGCAGACCTAATTGCATAAAATGATTTAGGTGTCATGAACAGGGCTGTAGATGGGAAACCTCTAGGATCTAGCAAAATTTCCAATGTGAAATCCTTATGAAGATAAGGGCTGGCATAAGAAGCTTTCATAGTAAGAAATCTGGCCTCAGTGCAGCCTAACAGGAAGATATAGGGGCATGAAATACTAAGCAGAAAACAAAGATCTGTGCTGAGAATACCATTGAAACATTCCCTCTGTAGCCATAACACTGCAGTAAAGCATGTGGATATTCAGCAGAAGGGATGGCAGACTGGCAGTAGAGTCCAGGGGAGCCTCCTGGAGAGGTTGATGAATCTGGACCTCAAGAAATTGTGGTCCTGTTCCCTGTTTACACTGCAGACTTCCTACAAAGCCTTGGATGAGCCATACTGGGTCTTTGCACCCACCCTTCTGTAGATTAGAGAGGACACCTATAGCGGGCAAGTATGTAAAGCTTGAACATCCCAAGTTGCACATTAAAGCAGATGAAACTTCCCTGGTGTTGGTGAGGGTGGTGTGGGGACATAGTGTTCCAAATAAATGCAGGATGCAATTAAGCCCTTTGGAATGAAAATCAAAGAGCTGGGTCAGAGTTTTAAGGGAAGGCTGGATGGCTAGTAGGGAGGAGGCAAATAAAATGTCAGGTAGATTATTCTGACGTGGAGAAAAGAAAGCACAGATAGTGGGAATTACTAAAAGTAACAGAGAGGTTTGAATGATCTTGCCCAGCATCTCAGGGTGTGTGGACAACATGGTCCTTGGCCAGCACAACCCCTGGGTATGGCACGACCTCTCATAGCACTGAGCATATCCATCAGCCAGTCCTTTCTGTTGCCCACTTCAGTCATCATCTTCTATAAAACCCTGTGCCCTCTCATTTCTTGTTCAAAAGCAAAACATTCTTGTATATTGAAGGTATGAAATTAAGATAACTGCAGCATGTTTGATACTGGGGGGATTAAAAATGTTTCATAATACTCTGAGGGTAAAATGGAGCCTTTGGTGCTGGACGAATGCCTGTCTTGGGAAGTTCTTTATTTTAAGCATCCATTTATCACTGTAGCAGGGACCATTGGCTGCAAGCATTCAGTGACTGCAAAATGAACTTTCCCATGAGTACAAACTCATCATTCAGCTCTAATGATCCAAAGAAAAGTTTCAAACTAATCCATACAAGAAAAACGACAGTGTCATCCTGGGATGTTAATAGGAATAGAAACACCATACAAAGTCACCCTAGTAATGTGGAAGAGTTCTGTTTTTTGAAGCAGCTAATATGTAGCAAAGCCTATTGCTCCTGCCAAAGCAAAGGACTCATTTCTAGGTCCTTCCAATGTCCATGAGTCCTAGTGAGCTAAGGAGTGGGTGTAAGGATTACAGTTTAACGAAAAATTAGGGTAAATGAGGCATCAAGCTTCTTTTTATTCGTCCGATGATCTTGTCACAATATTAGTAAACATATGCCAAGGTCCTTCATAGTGGTAAGGGGATGCTTCTAATATGGGAGATGAAAATTAAAATATCAATATGCCCCCAAAATGGGGAAGCACCTTCTCTTGGTGTAGGGGCAAAGTGAGGCACAGGGTGGATGTGAGCCTGTGGGCTGGGTAAACAGAGCAGCTGGCAGAGCTGAGCCAAGACTTCTGCTCATTTTTACTCACTGCTACCGTTGCCTTGTTTTGTGGTGGTTTTATTTTACCCCTGAGGGCCTGACTTCTCTAATTAGCTTTTTTTGTTACATAGAAGTGATACATAAAGATTTCCTTTTCTCATCTCTAGCTAAATAGAGGATAACAGCTTCATTAGGCAATTGAGTGCTCTTCCAATCAAACAGCAATATGTTGTTCCCCAGGAGCTTTCTTTAACCACAGATTACAATCAGCTGCTCCAATTGCACTGTGCTTGAGGCCCACTGCAAGGGCAACCAGGGCCACTACTTTTTCTGATAGTACCTTGGGAGACAAGGAGGAGGGAGTTCTGCCTTTGTTTCCCCTATTACAGTGTGAATTTCAAATGGGTTCCTCTGCTTACTCACTTCTTCGAATTAATGAAGCTGCTGTCAGAATATGAAAAATTAATTTCTTTGCTTAAGTTAAGGAATAAACCCCAGAAGGCTGATGATTTGAGGCACTCAGATGTAAATTTTTAAAATAAAATTAAATTAAATAAAGCTGGAGTGTTTGTGATACCCAGGAGTGTGTGAACAGAGGTGAGAAGGTAGAATTGAACCCTGATTCCTCTTTGTGGCTGTTGTACAATGTGTGCCTACTGTTCATAAAGGGTTAACAAATCATCAATAGATGCAATAAGCATGTTAAAAACATGAGTAGCCTGTGATCCAGATGGCTATAAACATACCAGTTGATGTAGTAGTGGTAGAGATGATCTTCGGCACAGTTATAAATAGAGCTCATCAAAATATGGAAAAGTGTTTCTGCAAAATATTTCAATGAACTAAAGTTGTTTTGAGTTCAAAGGGTTTAAAATATGTGTTCTTATATTTAAAAAAAAAAAGGCTTGACAAAAATATACCATTTCACTTCTGCTTTTATGGCTAAAAATATAATAAAAATAAATACTAACATTTTGTCCAGTAAATTTTCCAGGGGGAGCTGACTCATTCTCTGAGGCAGAGAGTTTCTACACAAAGATTTGGGGTGTCCATCATTGTTAGGTTTACAGATGGTTCTCCACATTTTACAAGAAATTCAACGCAAGTCAGATCTGCATGTACCTATATTGTTATTCCTATTGTTCTGACACCTAAAATATCAGGTGTTAGTCTGTAGCATCAACTGTTAGATATTTCATACCTTCAAAGACAGAGAGGCACATGGTTTTATCAGGCTGAATCTACTGAAATGGACAATGAGCACTGTCCCCATGTCTGGTAGCAGAGGAAAGAGAAACTGGCCGACATGTACATTGACAGCAGTGTTAAGACAAAAAAAAATCTCCAAAATCATGGAAGAGCTTCCAGGCAAACGTGCTGTTTTGTTCTGGATCCTTTGAAGGAGGAAGAGATTCATATTAAGGTTTTGAAGAAGAACTTGAGCTGCAGCAGATGGACGGGAGTAAAAGTGAGTAATGGTGTGTCTGTGACAGTGCTGGGGCCAAGGAAGGATGCTCACGTCCTTCACATGGCTATCCTGCTTTCACATCTGCAAGAGCTGGAGAAAGCTGCAGCTGTCATAAAAAGTAGCTTAGGTTTATATTATTACAGCAGGACCCGTATCAAAGATAACAGTGGGAGGCAATGTCGTGGTTTAACCTCAGGCAGCAACTAGGACTACACAGCCACTTCCTCAGTCCCCCTCCTTAGTGGGACAGGGAGAAGGGGGAGAAAAAGAAAAGAATTAGTGTGTTGAGATAAAGACAGTTTAATAGAACAGTAACAGAAGATAAAATAGAAATAATAATGGTAAAAGAATATACAAAATAAGTGATGCAATGCAATTGCTCACCACCTGTCAATCGATTGCCCAGCCAATCCTGCACAATGATTGAGGATTCCTGTCCCTCCGCCAGCCCCCATTCATATACTAAGCATGATGTCTGTGGTACAGAATATTTCTTTGGCCAGCTTGTCCTGCCTATGCTCCCTCTCAGCTTCTATGCAAAGCTGAAAAAGTCCTTGACTTAATAAAAGTGTTACTTAGCAACGTCTAAAACAATATGTGTTATCAATATTATTCTCATAATAAATCAAAAATACAGCAGCTTTACTAGGAAGAAAATTAACTCTCTCCCAGCTGAAACCAGGACAGGCAGGAAACCTCTTTTCTTGTGAAAACTGTTGAGATATTTCCCTCTTCCATCCAATGATTAAACTGATTGCAGAAGAGTTCTACCTCAAAGATAAAGGGGCGCTGGGAGAAACATGATCTTCCAGCTCCCAAGTGAACATAGCAGCAGTATTTGTCAGCAAGAAAGCTTATTTGTTGGCAACAGGTACACATAATCCCTTGCAGTAGATCCCACAGAGGCAGTGGTGTGGAGACCTGGCCCTCTGAGGTTCTGTTCTTCTGGAAGGTTTGTACACAAGTGATCCTGAGACCATAGACAACCTGGGAATGACTCAGGCAAGCAACAAACGTCCTTCTCAATTGCTGGGGTGGCTGTCGGAGCATCGGAAACCACTCTTCTAGCGGGTCTTGCAGCCATCCTGAGACAATGAGCCCTTTGACCAGAACTACTTTATATGTGGCAGTTCTGCAGATCTTTGAATGACTTCTGCAAACCCTAGTTACACAGAGACCTCCTTCAAAACAGGAAAGATTTCATTTCAGCAAGAAATACCACTTCAGATGCACTGTGTTTCTTAGGTGCCTGTTTGCCTTGTGTAATTGGACATCTAAGACCCCAGGGAACAGCTGTATGACTTGGCACCAAGCAAAAGCAACTTGAAAAGAAGCAAGGAAGGCCAGAAGTATTTACTTCAAGAGGTCAGCTTTTGCAGAAGCTGAGAAGAGCACTGAGATGTGGCTCTCACTATTCTGGCCCAAGGCAGAAGTAAAGGCTGCACTGAAGCTGCTAAGGACAGGGGTGATTTGAAGCCAGTATAGACAGGCATCATCCCTGATACCTGAAAATCCTTTTCAAAGCAAAAGTAGGTCTCCCACTTTGATCCACCCATGAAGTGTTGCTCTGGGGTTTTGGAAACATAAATTAATCTGGTTTCCCAATATAAATAAGGGTGTTTCCAGTATCTATACCTACAAGGAGTTGGTTCCTGTAGGAACCTTTCAAGGTCCAACTCCCATCAATGTGAAGGCATGAAGATCAAGTCCTGAAGCCCTCTTCCCGAGATCCTCCCAAAGGAAGAAGGGCTAGACCATGCTCCCAAGATCCACAGGTGGCCTGTCTGGTGCTTTCATCCTTCCACAGAGGAGTACAGGAAATCTGTGCAGGAGTACAGGATCTAATCAGATGTTTTGCAATTATTGCCAAGAGTTGGGTCAAGTAGTTTGTTCACAAATGAGGAATTATCAGGCTTAATAAGCAGTGGCTGAAATGGCCAGTATTTCCCCTCCAAGTGACCCAAAAGAATTGACGCTTCACAGCCACCATGAGATGCAGCTTCAGTAATTAAGACCCTGCTTCTTCTCAGGATTTGTCTGAGAAATCAGGATATTTTCTAGAGCCTTTCATTTTCTAAGTTTTTTGTATTGTCACAGGTTTAGGTCTACAAAATTGTCCAGCTGAGCAAAGCAAACCTGATCAGTCTTTGGTGGCTCTGAGTTGATATTCAAAGGGAATAAAGTGTCAAGTCTGCTGTTCAACATGCAGAATTCAAACTGATTTCTCATCTTTATTTTTGGTGATTAATAACACCAACTGACTGATACGTCTTTTTTTTTTTTTTTTTTTTTTA
>VZRU01015312.1:7256-41113 GCA_013398155.1 Pedionomus torquatus
GCTGGTGAGGGTTCTGGAGAACAAGTCATATGAGGAAAGGCTGAGGGAACTGGGCATGTTTAGTTTGGAGGAGAGGAGGCTGAGGGGAGACCTTCTTCCCCTCTACAGCTACCTGAAATGAGGTTGTAGAGAGGTGTGTGTTGGCCTCTTCTCCCAAGGAATAATGACGGGACCAGAGGAAATGATCTGAAGGTCATAACCTGTGAACAGGCACAGACAGGGGCCTGGCCAACTTGCCTCACTCCCCATCCTGCTCTGTCTCAAAAATGGGGGCTGCACTCAACTCTCCCTATTGCCACTGGATGGAGATCCTGGCCACAGGGACATGCCCACTGAAAATACTCTACCCATCCATGCTGCACCAGGCACTGGTGCACTCCCACCACCCTAGCCTTGGTCCTACTGCACTGAGGCCATACACACCCGCTGAGAAAGGCTGGTGTCCAAAACAGGGCTCGTCCGGGAGTTGAACCCGGGACCTCTCACACCCGAAGCGAGAATCATACCACTAGACCAACGAGCCAGGTTACTGAAAAAGAGACAAGAACCCCCTCCTTGACCTGTAGTACACAGAGAATTAGTTGGGCTGAGAGGGATTTTTAGGAAGTTCTCTCTGGACCTGACAGATGTTCACAGGTGGGAGATCCCCTTGCTCTGCCCTGGCTGCAGGACTGGCACCTGGACTGTAACTGCCCTGGCACTCTCAGCCCATGGCTTCTGCCTTCTATAACTGCTCTGGCCCCAGAAGCCATGGGTCAAGAGTGCCAAGGCAGCCAGCAGGACCACTGGGTGCAAGCAGCAGTCAGTCAAGTGTGTGTAGCTCAGTGGGAGACTGACTTGCAAGTAAGAAATTCTGGTTTCCATCCCCAGCATCTCCAGCTTTTATCTCCTTAAACCCATCCACTCAAAGAGGTAGTAGTGATAAACTTCACTCTGCCACTCAAAAAGGCATCTTCTGAATAAATTCCCTGTGTGCATACCCCACCCGTGTATCCTTAGCAGAGCTGTCCACTAGGGATGAGGTGGCAATAGGCCTCTGCACTGTCAGCCCTGACAGTTGAGGCAGTACCTCGTCACTGGCAGTGGTGGGACCATCTCAGCAGATGGAACATGGCCAAGCTGTTGACCCATTGTGATCAGGTCAGCCATGCCTAAGAGGATGACTCTGCTGAGAATTAAACCCAAGGTTTCACTAGTACCCAGTACTGGAGAAGGGAAGGGCAACCCACTCTCCAGCCATTGCCACTAGACTGGCTTGGCCCACCAAACCAACTCAGCTGTCATAAAATCTCTCGCTGTGAGCAGGATTTGAACCTGCGCAGGGAAACCCTATTGGATTTCAAGTCCAACGCCTTCACCCCTCGGCCATCACAGCCTCTGGCAGATTCCACTAGAATGGGGACACCCCAGATTTACCTGGGCTAAATTTGCATGGGAGAAAATACCCTCCAACCTGGTATGGGGCCATCTGCACTGTCCCAGTACTGCCTGGCAGCCTCAGTATCTACATTTGCAAGGTTTGGGAAAAGGGAACACTCTGGGGTATTTACCCATGGCTGGGAAAAAAATCCAGGTTGTAGTAAAGAGCCTTGCCACGGGGCCCACACAACAGGGAAGCGTCCTCCAGCAACGTCTTGGGAGAAAACTGGTTTCAGAGGGAAAAAAGAACATGAAGATGCTGGGGGTTGAACCGAGAGCCTCTTCACACACGACACTGAGCTACATCCCTTGTGTAAGGTTACAGCAAGAGAGTCTGAGGAGACAAAAACTAGAGAGATTGAGAGTTGAACCCAGGGCCTCTGGCAAGTGGAGCAAGCACTCTACCACTGAGCTGTATCAACTGTGTCCAGATTGGGGCAGGGATGGGGCTGGCCAACTTGCCTCACCCCCAATTTGAGCAAGTGTGAGAAATTACCAGGTTTGTTTGTGTTGGAATACAGTCATTGTAAATCTGATTTGAGAAAAGTTAAGCTTCATAATTATCTTGCACTGATAAGTACTGATAAGTGAGTGAGCAAGAGCTGCATACCTTCCTTATCTTGCAAAGACTGGGACAGATGACTCAACTGAGTGGCACCTGGGGTGAGGCAGAGGATGCACAGCCTGATGTTATTTCAGTAAAGAAAGGAGAGCATCTGTGCCTCTGTACCAAACACAAGCCTTGCTAAGATTTAATTGGCATAAAACACTGAGTCCCACCTCACTAAAAATATAAATCTGGCATTTAGAATCCTTAATTTTGAGAGTGAGAGTTCCAACTACTAGATGGGTTAATGGGCCTGGACTTCTCCCTTCCCCAAGGGGGTACACCTCTTTGGCAAGATTCTGACCAACACTCAGATGTTACCTGGAAAATTTTTGTTAACAAAAGTGTTGAACTATTAACTCAAGGTCAAATTTTTCAGTAAGTATATTTATAAATAGCAATCCCAAATTTGTCCTATCTGTTGACTTAATAAATCATTTATCTTTTCAACTTTGCAAAACTGTCTCAGTGAAAGTCCTTGGCAAGGCTCTGAAACAGGCAAATGCTGACTCTGATTAAGTAGCTAACATATATAATCCTTTAGACATAAGCCATTGACCAAGTCTGGGACTAAGACTGGACCTAGGCGCACCTTGTCTCCTCTCCAAGAAGTAGTTTAGAAAGCAAGAAAGTCCTTTCTGACTCAACAGGAGGGCTTCCCTCAGCCACATATTAAACTCTTAACAAAATGTCAAGTCCCCTTTCCCCCCATTCCTGTCCCACTGCCCATTCTGCTCTGTCCCAAGGACACTGACCCCAAAACCAGAACACTGGGTAATGCACTGGTGGATCTTGGGGGTTCCATCCTGCTCACAGGGATGTGCCCAGCCAGGACATGATGCCAGTCCCTCTGTGCTAGGTGCCACTGCCTTCATCATGCCCTGGTTATGCCACAGTCCCACTCATCAGCCAAGAAAGGTAGATGCCCCAAAGAAGGGCTCCTCTGGGAGCTGAGCCCAGGACTTCTGTCCTGGCTTCTGGGAGGAACAGGGTTAATTCTCCCCTGGCTGTAGCAGGGGCACAGGTATTCCACCCCATGTGAGCCATGCCCAGGGGTAGCAGGGAGCTGGCCGGGAAGGGAAGGGGGGACAGGAAGGGGGTGGCAGTGCAGGGTCGGCGACAGTCTGGGTTGTGGTCTATAAGCGGTCAGTATCGTAATAGTGTTTGTATCCCTCTCCATCCACATTACTGTTACATGTTTTTCTTGTTCTACTTGTTGTTTTGTTAAACAGTTTTTGTCCCAACCCACAAGTGTTGCCTTTTTCTTCCAATCCTCTCCCCTGCCTTTTGTCCCTGGCACAACCTGAAGCAGATCTGGAGCACTTACCGTGCCTAGGATGTGGGGACAATCAATGTTCAGAGGTGGCCACAGCACATAATTATCCCGGGCCCAGAGGCCACAGGGACAGCTGGTCCATGGGGGTCAGTGGGGACCCCTGGGCACAGTTCTGCCCATGCGTAGAGTATGTAGTGGAAGAGTGTTTGCTTTGCCTGTAAGAGGTCCTGGGTTCAATCAGCATCCCCATGTACTTTTTCCTCCCCAAAGTCTCCTCCCTGCTGGCTGCAGGGCTGCCACAGCTCCCTAGACCCCACAGAATAGCCCTGGGACTGCCTGTGTGCAGGCAGGACTAGGGGGACAGCAGTGGGCATGGTGGGCATAGTGGGTGCCCCCACCCTACGCCAGGACACCCTAGAGAGGGAGCTATCCTATTCGCCCTGCCCTGCGCCCAAAGCTGCAGTGACTGTCAGGGAGAACAAGGGGATAAAAGCCAACAGCTGATCCCGAAAGAGCTCTGTACTCCCTACACAAAAGCAGGGCAGGGTTTTCCCAATGCGAGAACGCCTCTGGGAGTTGGGCCCAGGTCCACCCACATCTGAAAGTGGGACCAATACCCGAAGCTTGCACCAAGCTCCCCAGCTGTACCCCTTTGGACTCTCAGCCCTGGCTTCGTTCAGTGATGGTCCCACAAGGCCCACAGATGCACTGCTAAAAGTAATTGCAGATAAACCCACAATTGCCACCCCACGGCTCTGTTGCCGGTTACCAGCTCTCTCTGGATAGTCCCACCTAGGAGGGGAGGATTTCACCAGGTCCCAGGGCAAATGATCTAACAGTTTTACTTCACTCTCCCAGGGAGCAGGTTTCCTGGTGCAAAACCTGCTTCACAGGGAGGTGATGAGGGGCAGGCCTCAGGCTGTGGCCCTCATGGTAGGGAGGTAGTGGCAACAGGTAAAACCTCACGCTGTGAGCAGGATTTGAACCTGCGCAGGGAAACCCTATTGGATTTCAAGTCCAACGCCTTCACCCCTCGGCCATCACAGCCCCAGCTCACATGATCTGCAAGGACACCTGGCCCCTGCCCAAGACACTATTCCCTGGAAACATTCCCTGTTTTCCTGGGAAGTAGGAAAGCCTCTCGGGAGGCCAGTGCATCCCTCAGCCCTGCTCTGCTCCCCAGGGCCTGACAGCAGGGCCCATCCCTAAAACACAGCATCTGGGGGCCGCCAGCACCCCAGTGCCTGGGAGAGTGTGGGGGTACCCAGGCAGTCACACAGCCAGGCCTGCTGGCCTGGGGGTCTGAGTCTCACTTAGGGTGTTGGACAGCCCTGGTTCATCTCTTGGACAAGCCCTCTTTTTGGACACCCACTACTCCAATCCCACCCAGTCAGCACAGAGCTCATTTGAGACTCAGCCATTGACTTTTATCACTTTTAACTGTGAGATACCCTACAGTTGCCAGGGCTTTGAGCATAGCGTGACACACAGGACTGTTCCCTACCTCCACAGTCCCAGCCCTGTGCTCAGGCCCACTGGCTCTGCTGGGTAACCCTGGTGTTGGGATGGCAGCAGGATGTGACAGGGGATGAGCAGGACCTGTGGACCCTGGCATGCTTCATGGCAGTGGGACACCTCATGGCTCAGGACAGATGGGTGTGCTGGCTCAGCTTGTTAAAGCTAGGAACTAGGAGATCCTGGGTTCAGCTCCCAGTGCAGGCTGTATTTCCTCCCTCTCTCAAGTTGGGGACAGTGCTGTGGGCCTCTGCACCAAGTAAGGTTCTCCAATGGCTCCACACCCTTCTTCTCCATCATGATTTCCACTGGTGCTGACAAATTCCTATCCTTTTGCCCTTTGAGGAGAGTGCATATACAACTTCTCGGTTAGCCCCTTCAATGGGTTATATATCCCTGTGTCCTGCTAGAGCTGACCATGGCTCCCCTCTTCTCTGTCCCAATTTGTTCCTCTGAATGACAAAAATTGTCCCGGGGCAGCCTGGGTGCATGCTTTTACTGAGAGTTCATTTCAGGGTAGGACAGAGACAGTCCTAGAGTCAGTCAGTCAGACTGAAAGTCCTAGACGCTAGGGAATATCTGAAAGCCTGGGTGAGGGCAGAAAGGACTCAGGAGCACCTCTGGAAAGTGGGGTAGGTACTAGGGGACTGGCAGCAGCACTTGTGCAATGATGGAGCCCATGGGGACAAGGGGAAGGTGTCTCCCGAGGGTGGCAGAGCTAAGGCTCAGTGGATGTGGGGTCCTGGGAGAAGGGACCCTGGGCACCAGCTCTTCTGTGAAGTTAGATCACGGAATTGGGTGTCCTGCAGTGAGTTTCCAGAGCTCATTACAGGCAGCAGAAAAGGGGTCATGTCAGGGTCACATCATCTCTCTTCAGCCCCCATGTAGGATCTTGCAGCACACTGCCCTGGGGCATTGGAGACTCCAGCCACCCCACTGGCCCCAGGCGGATTGTGAGCCCGCCAGGATATGTCTGTTAGAACAGGTGAAGCAGCTCCTGCTCCTGCCCCCACCCTGCAAGTCCCACAAGCAACAGCAGGACCTGTTGCCTCAGTATGGCTGCCCTGCCTACTGCCAGTCCATTGAGCTCTTACACCTAGCAGAGCTGGCCGAAGGGACCTGGCAGCATCTCATGTTACCTTTCCAGGGAGCCCAGGCTTGTCAGATGGCCAGGATTAGCTGCAGGCGAGGGCTAATGACCCCCATCATGTGGCATGTGTAGAGCTGATCCACCAGTTTTTTGTTTCTGTCCCTTTCCAGGCAGCTCGGCCACAGCCACTGGACATCCCACTGCCAACCAGGGCTCTGGGCAGCACGGGGCTGCGGCACCTTCCTCTCCCACTCTGGGCTCCCAGCACGTGAGACAGGATTTGCTCTCTGCTTTTTGTCCTTTCTCTCTTTTTTGCAGTGAAGATGAACAGGCCATGTTCATGAACATCTCTTGAAAATCCCTTCCCATCTTCTCTGCCCTCACTCTCCATTTCTTCATTGCTTCACATATCCTAGTTTGCTTTCCAGTTGCACCCTCCTCTTTCAGAGGGCTATCTTAACAGCTGCTTTCTACAGCAATGGCTCTTTTAAGGATTTCTGAGTTTGTTTTCCATGAGTCTCTAAGATCTCCAGCCACTTCCATGCCAGGACCTGACTGCCCTTTTAGACACTCCTTCAATTCTTCTGCCCGGGCTTCTCCTTTTCCTCCTATCAAACTCAAATGCTTCGGCGGGGGGGCTGGCTACCTCTTCCCCTTGGGAGGACGCAATTGCCATGACCGACCAGGTACTTGCTACCACCGGGGCTCAGGCACCACTAGGAGTCGAGTCCGACCCCCCTGTGCCCGGTGAGAGCTTGAGGCAGCTGGGGCCCCCAGGACACACCAGCCCGAGCTCTCCCCAACATGCCCTGCGCTGCAGCAAAAGTCCCGACGAAGGTGGGATTCGAACCCACGCGTGCAGAGCACAATGGATTAGCAGTCCATCGCCTTCACCACTCGGCCACCTCGTCCCGCCCCAGGAAGGCGGGGCCCCCTCCGCGGCCGTTCCCCAGCTGCCGGCGGGCCGCCGCTGCACCGCACGCCCCGCGCCGCCGATGAGGGCTAGCGCTGCTCCTGGCCTTTCCCTTCTTAGCTCTTCATAGCCTTCTTAGCGCAGCCGGCAGCGCGTCAGTCTCATAATCTGAAGGTCCTGAGTTCGAGCCTCAGAGAGGGCAGCCCTTTTCCCTAACTGGAAGCTGGGGACGTCTCACCCTTTTGCTGCCGAGCGCAGCCCGACGTCTTGTCCTCGTCCCACTCCGCTCCTTCCCGTCCCATCCAGTCGCACCGCCGACGCCCCGCGCAAGCCGCCTCCCCTCGCCAGGCGGGGCGGCAAAAACGCTCTGACCCTCGAGGTGAGCAGGGGCGGAGCCCGACATTCCATAAAGCGAGACGAGGTGGCCGAGTGGTGAAGGCGATGGACTGCTAATCCATTGTGCTCTGCACGCGTGGGTTCGAATCCCACCTTCGTCGGGACTTTTGCTGCCGCCCTGACCTTTCCCACGCTGCCCGAGAGCCACAGCGAAGCCCTGAGATCCCGGGCAAAAACGACATAGAGGCCACCAGCCTATAAAGCACCACCAGCTCGCTGGCATCTGACAATTTGCCTATTCTACACTAGGGATTAAACAAAGCACCTCCCGTTGAGAGGAGGCTGTACCAGGAACTTTTGCATAGCAACAAGGCAACAGCACATTCCGAACCACTAGAAATTTATTAGGTATAAAACATTTACACGAGAAGCCCGTTCCAAAACGCTTCTGGGTTATTACAGCTGAAGCATCAACAGCAGCACTGGGTTAAAGCATGTCTGAGATCATCACACAAGCTTTTCTTTGCACAAAACCAATGACAGTTAACACAACTATGCCCAACAAAATTATATGTAGCATAAACAGTACCCCAAAGCATTTAAAGCATTCACTTTAAATATCTTATTTCAACTTAATATTAAACTACTATTGCTATTCTAGGTTTAAGAGAAATTATACAAATGCTATTAAAAAAAAAAAAACACAAAACAAAACCACACAACTAAAACAAACCCAAACCAACAGCTGCCAGTTTTGGAATACTGAGAACTTCAAATGAAATCAGAAGCAAGTCAGACAACTGGTCTCTGGCAGGTAAGATTCAGAGTTTACTGCCAGAGCTGCAGTAATTTGTATTTCACCAGGAAGAAATTTCTGTCTGAGAAAAATCTCCTGGTATTATAATTTAGAAAAGGAATACTTGTACAGGAGTATTGCAAATGTCAAGTACATCTTCATACTGTTTACTGGGAATCAATATTAAACCAAAATCAAAGGTCTTCAACTTCAAAGGTACGCCTTTTTTCAATATTGGAGAACACAGGTAATCTGCTCTTTGAAAAAAGGAAAATAATTTCTCCATAGTTTATTGAAGAAAGTATCCTGCTTTCCAGCATGACAGTTTTATCTGTGGAATAAGCAACTCATCTGGTTTTAATGTTGTAAATAACCAACAAAATAAAGCCTAGGCCCAGCAGCAGAAAAACCCTTCTGGATTTGCGCTGAGCATCATTAAATACAAAATACGGCCAAGTGTTGCACTGACTCAAAAAATGACAGTACTTACATTCCTGGGCAACAAATCAGCAAATTCAAACACAGTGATGCCATAAGGCAGCTTCTACATGAAGCAATTACAGAGCGGGGATAACATCTCTGGGACTGTGTCTACAGAGAGCAACTGTCCCGATGTTCCCAGGGGTCCCTACTACCTTATAGTATGCTCCTGGTGAAGTTATGTTTACCTACAACGAGAACTCATAGAAAAAGAAATCATCGCTAAATGTCAATTTAAGGCCTTTGATGAAGAGCATTTGACTCATCTCTGTGCCTGTGAAGCACAAAAGAAGGGAGTGCCAGACCAGCCAATGCTCAGCTGTGAGCCAAAGGGACACTGAGCCATGACATGCCATCACTGTGCAAGGCAGCCACATGAGAAGGGGCCGGGCTGCACATCTGCTCTGTTCTCCCAGGAGGACACTTGCTTTATCTGCAACTTGCCCCAGGAGGTTCACTCTGACCTGGATTTATTTACGAAGTCTCTCCATCTGCACATGTATTTCAGCTCTGCTTAGATATCCACCATGTCCACCAAAGCAGACAGGTGAAGCTTGGAGGCAACTTCACCATCCTCGTTTGCTCTTAGGAGCCGTTGCAAGTATTTCAGTCTGTCCGACAGCGTGGAGCTTATCTCTTCCCCCGAAAGCATGCATCCCTCTTGACTCCCAGCCTGGGTAGAAGAAGGAGAGATGAGACTAAGAAGGTAGCATAACTCAGTATCAATAAGGAACTTCTCAGGTCACTGCCTGTTCCCCTGATTTCTGAGAACAGCCACGGAGGTCAAAAACCCTGAGGAGATAGGGCAAAAAAACACATTCTTCTATTTCTGTCCCCTGCCTGCCTTTAACTTGGGGAAGCTGATACACAACAGTGATACCCACAGTTAAAACTGCAGCACCACAAGGGACACTGTTACAATTGCCAGCAGCAGAAACCACTAACGGCTGTGAAGAACTCTTATTCCAGATCTGCAGAAAACATTCCCCTATCTAGTGGGGAAAAAAATAAATTTAAAAAAAAAAAAAAAAAAAACACAACAAAAAAACAAGGCATAGTTTTTCCATTATTTCCCAAGTCTATCCAACACTGCACACCAAGGTAACTCCCACTAAAGGTTTTGCAAATGCAGCAGGTTTGGCATCTGCACTCCTCAGAGCTATAGCTAATTCTTAGTACCATACTTTCTTACCTCTTGAGCACGTGCTACAGGCGACTTCATCAACGGATAGGTGACAGTTGGCATGGAGACCAGAGACTGGGGGAGGTAGAGAGGAAGACCTACAAAATCACCAAGGGGCTCAATGTCCTCAGCTAGGCATTGATGCAACTGTTCTTCAAACCTGGACAGAAAGATCAAGAGTACCAGTCAGACTAAAGCCTGGTTGTAGTCTTGTAACTAGTCGGTTAACCAAGAGTTTTGGGTTCAGAAGCATCTGCAAGAAGGTTCTTTATGTTCAGTCATTTCCAACATAGTCTGACATGCCCCACTGCTGTGACGAAAATTCATCATAGAAGGCTGTGGTACAGAACAGAGCAACACGGTCTGAAGGCAGAAGAGACAAGAAACCTTTGGGCCAACATCAAAAGCTTTAGTTCTTCAGCTTTATGGTCTGCATTACTAAAGGCACCAAACTGACATCCCAAAGTGGACTTCACAGACATTTCTGATACTGCAGGACACAATGTAGTGCTTTAGTTTGGTGGTTTGACTGACCACTGAGTTTCCAATTGTTCCTCAAAGCTCCAAGTATTTCTACCATCCTGGACCAGTCCTGTGAAGCAAGTAAGTGCTAGCAGAGAACTGGAATGCACTGATGTGCTTCATGAATTAGATGAAACTGGAGATCATCTAGGCTGTTTCCTAGCACTGTTGGACTTCAGCTACCCATTACATACAGGTTTGAAAACATTTATGACCGTGGGCCAGAGCTGCAAAGGAAAGGATGCTGCTCTGGGAACTTACCTCCTGTTTTCTACTTTCTCCAGTTGCAACTGTGCCAACAGACGCTCTGAGAGAATCTCCTCGGCCAAGGCCACCTCTGTGAATTCATCTGCACTGTGAATGCTCTTTTCTTGACCTGGCAACATGCTCATGCCAGAACCATATTGATCTGGCATCATGGAGGTGTTATAGGGTTTCTTAAAAGAATTGGGAGATTTAACCCTTGACCTAAGGGAGGAGAAAAACCAAAACAAACAAAAAATAATAATAATAATAATAAACCAAAAAGCATAGAAATTGGTACAAACATGTTGCTTTTTCCCTACTGCTTGAAGTTTGGGAACAGCAGGGAGTAAGAACAGATCATTTGGAGACATAATTCCCTTGTACCAAGGTTCAGCATACCACCACCTGCATGTGGGATTTGACAGAAACTAATTTGACAGGGGGACTGAAATTCACCCTAAAGAAAGGTATCTACCCAACATCTCTGGCTACACAGCAGAGCAGCAGCTAAGCTTCCAAGAGGGAAGAGAGATACTTCACTGAACAAAGCTAACAAGAGCTAGACTCTTGAGATCTCAAATACTTTAATGCCACACAGCTCTAAGCTACCCTTGCCTCTTAACCTGTAACATTTTCTCTATCCCTATGCTCTTCCCCAGCCTCATACTTGTTTTTCCTCCATGCTTTGTATACCTAGGATACAAGTCTAATTCCAAAGCCTCAGCAGTGTTTTCTTTGCAGAAGTTAATTTCTCCATGAAATTGAGTTAATTTCTCAGTCTAAGCACCCCCCAAGCAATCCATTTCTTTTGAGAGCCGAGTAACCTTGCAGAAATAAAATCTACTTCCTACCTGTTTTCAGCACACCCTTGCACATCATATTTCAAGGAGATGTACAGAAGCCCATTCTGGGAGGATGCCATACACTGGTTTTCAGCATCGTGACAACCCTAATGTGTTCTTGGTAGAGGTCCCAGGTAACCTCTGTGGAGTTCACCAAGCAGCTCTGATGTCACAATGACCAACCAAATGCTACTCCTAACAGGCAGTGCCAGCAGCTGCCTCACCTCTCATGGCCTTGCCGGATCTCCTCCTGCGTGCGCAGTCTGGCTTGTTCCCATGAAAAAGGGGGAGTAAAGTTCTTTAAATGCTCCTTGAAAAAGTACACATGAATCTGGCCATCTTCACTTACTGCTTCTGTGAATAAAACCAAACTGAACTTTTAATATTAGAGCAGATTTTCCCCTTCAGAAGAAAAGCTCAGCGTTGAAAAGCCAATTTGAAGAAAAATTGCATGTTCACTTTCAAGTCGCTTTAAACTGTAATCTCCATGTAAAGAAGTTCCTTCTTGAACTGATTTACTGTTCAACAGATCACCAGATTACTGGGAAAGACTATAAAATCCTGCTTTATCTTTATATTAATTTTTTTTAGTGCATTTAAGTCCAACGTTCATTGGGTTAAGTACTTATTTCATTAAAAAAGACATCCTATAGTTAAGCCAAACAGGGCATCAAAAAAGCCACACACACTTGAAACTGAAAGCAAACAGAATCCAAGACAAACTTAATTAATGAAAGTGCTCGTTAACAGCCTGCTCATTAACAGCAGCCTGCCATTCCAGCTGACCTGAGCTTACATGACTTCTGAGGGACCAATCCCTGGCCTTTGGTTGAATGTAGACCCTCTCCTATTGGGAGAGGAATGCCGAAAGACCAACCACACAGAGACCATATTTTTTATCACCAACTGAAGCCAAGTCATGATCAACACTGAATACACACTCCAAAGAGAAGACAGATGTGCAGTAAGGGCAGCATGACTGTAACTTTCTCCCTACTACACATCACTTGCTGCCACACACCACTTGCATCACTGTCAAGTTATTAAACATGCTTATGCAAGAAGTATCATCCACGTTGCAGAAGGACACACAGTACCTGGAGCAACAGGTAGTTTGGGTGGCTTCCAGTCTCTCAGTTTATGATCAATACAGACCACCAAGATATCATCCCAAGGGATCTCATCAACAGAAGGTCCATCTTTATCAGAGTTCCCAGATGTCCTGTTTTTCCATTTCTGGTAAGTTTTGCTTAGCAGATTCTCCACTTGAGACTGGATCAGCGGTTGAGTATGGGATGAACTAGCAATCTGACACACATACTGAAAAATCATGCAGCAAACAGGACGCCAAGGAGCTATGGAAAAAAAGCAACAAAGTAAATTGCAAGAATTTGCAAGAGCCAAACTACCCACTTCTGAGAGAATAGCATGCTGCCAAGTGGACACTGCAGTGTGAAATACATACCACCTAATGGAGGCAGATCAAGGTACGGAATTTGGAAGGACAGCACTGCCTTCTTCAGCCAGGCCAAGTGATCAGGCACGTTCCACTGCAAGTGGGGCAACAACTTGTTACCCCCAGGCTCTGAAAACTCAGTAACAGGCCAGGACAAGTCACAAAGGCTCTCCGAAGACACCACATCCGAAAGAAACTGCAGTGTGCTGTTGTACAGCTCTATGATGACCCCAGGCTCCTGAGATGGCAGGCCAGCTAAACGCCTCTCCTTCCAGTCATGGTAGAAACGCTTGCCAAATTCACCATCAATGCCATCTTCAACATACTCCTGAAGGGTCTGACTACAGAGCTCAAGGGAGTCAGGGCACTGGGAAACCAGCCAGCCCACAGCCACAGAGATCTACAACACACAAAATATGGGTGATTGCAAACTGCTCCACAGTGATTACGACACAAAGGATTCAATCTTGCAACCTTAAGTTTGATGCTACACTATTCAAGATACTATGCAGTAAAATACAAATAAATCAATTATTGTTATCCTGATATTTGCAACAGTAATTGCCTGACTAGGTGGTCACAAACTGAATTCACATGCAGCAGTCTCGGAACAGACAGAAAGAGGCTGTTCACACTAATGCAGTCATACAGTGGAATTCCCTGATGCAGGGCAATGACGATATCAAAAACCTATCAGGAGAAATTGGACAGATTAACAGAAATTAGCCTGGGGTGACTATATCCAGAGATGCCATGTCTGATCCTGGCAGACCTTGAACTGCAGAGAGATGCAAGCTGTGTCCGGGCTTCTCTTGTTCTCACCTTCTTTCTTAGGCACCTTTCTTGGAAACCTTGAGAAGGGAATAACGGGCTGAAGCTGCTCTTGGTCTAAATCAACTTAAATGGTTTTTGGCCATTATACTCTACCACCATCTCTCCAAACCACCCTGCTGTGATTCACACGGGAAAAAAAAAACAAATTTCAGACTTATAATTATCATTTTTCACCATGGGTTTTTAAGTCACCTCCATCCACTATTGCAAAGCACGCAGCAAAGTGAAGGGGAGAAGCTGGTGTACTAGTTTCAGCTCAGAGTTAATTTTCTTCCTAGTTGCTGCTGTGTTTTGCATTTAGTATGAGAATAATGTTGATATCAACAAGTAAAACAATATGTGTTAACTAATGCATATATGAAGTCAAGAGACTTTTTCAGCTTACCACAGAAGCTGAAACAACACACAGACAGAACAAGCTGGCCAAAGGAACATTCCACAACATGGATGTCATGCTCAATATGTAAATAGAGGTTGCTCAGGGTGTGGGAATCTGAGACCACTGCTCAGGACAGGCTGGGCAATTGATCATTGGGTGGCACCTCTTTGTATGTTATTTTACCATTATTATCATCTTCCCTACCATTACTGTTCTATTAAACTACCTCAACCCTCTTTTCCAATACTACTGCAGGGGGGCAAGGGTAGCAGGAAGGAAGTGAGCGAACAGCTACATGGTCCTAGTTGCTGTCTGGGACTAAACCACAACAGGCTGTCAAGGAGAGATTTGTACAGTCCTACTTTGCACAGGTTAGAGGACAAAGGCATCCCTCATTCCCATTCATCAAGATGGAATAATACTGGGTGATGTCACAGCAGGTAGAATTGCTACAAAGGGTCCTTTGCATTTTAGTACCAAGAACTTAAGAGTACAAAGGCTTACCCAGCACTTGCCTGTTAGGCAGCAACTATATCCCTACTAGTCCACATAAGTGAGACAGACAAGTATGGATTTATGTAATCCACTTATTCTGGTATTTAGTTTGCAGTATCACACAGATGAAACTAACTTTTAAAGTAGCAAATGTCATTGATCTCTAGCCAGATAAACAGAACAGTCACAAATAACGGAAAAGTAGCAGAAATATTTCATTTCAGAACAGTTCTGGCTGATGCTGGAATCACTATTAACAAGCGAGAGCACCCAACTCCAGCAAATTCAGGTGTGTGAAAAAACGCTAAGAGAGCTTTTCTTGAAGTAAAACTATGTTACAGAAACTTCAGTGGAAAAAAAAACCCTTTACACAAGATTCAGTTGCCATTTAAACTCCTGAGAATATAATTATTCCTTATAAGGCATTAATAATTGTGAGGTTAAAGATAAATCAGTCAAGTATCTCTTCATGTGAGCTGTTCTTACCCTTCTGGTGCCTTGTAAGTCATTAATAGAACACGGGAGCTCAACAATGGTGTAGTCTGAAATAAGCCGGGCTGAAATCAAGTCTTGCAGCATCAAACCTTAAAAATAAGAACACCTGTCATACACATTTACTCTTTCTCTGTGTATATCGTTGCCTCTGACCACACTCTCCGAAAACATTCAAAGCATCTCTTCGCCATCCTTGCCCACAGACTCTCAGGACCAAATACAGTGTGCAAAGGAAAACTGGAAGCCAAAAGTTCACCTATTCTCATGTTGATCAGTTCTTAACGTCTCAAGATTTCTAGCAAATCTTTGAGAAGTATTATACTTCAGTCTCTCTCTCTACTAGACAATACATTTGAGAGACTGTACTAGCCTCAATAGTTCTACTTGGGACTGCCCTAAACATTCACATTGTTTTTCCAAGGTACAGAAATAATTACACACCCTCTTCTACTTCTTTCTCTGTGGCCTCCTCTTCCTGACTGGGGACAAGGACCACCAGAGGAACTATCGGGTGGAAAGGTTTGGCCTGAAGCAACTGTTTCAACTGCAGCAAAGCTGAAAGCCAATAAACATCATCTTCTGCAACATCTTCACTCCTAACTCGAGGAGGCAGAAGAAGAATGAGACCACTGGTTCCAAGTAAGTCTTTCTGCATCTCAGTCGTATCAAGCTCAGAGTCAGAGAGGGCACCATGTGTCACCTATACAAGTAACAAAGATTACAACAATAATGTAGCTAAACAAAGGTATTTTCATACTGAAATCTGCAGTTTACTATCATTAGCATTCAGCTTTGACATTTGTCACCAGGAGGTCTACAAGACCTAAGACAACAAGCCATCAAGACAAACATGGATGTATCCAATAGATGCAGGTGAGCACAAAAGTGCAGTTGAGCACCTGATTCGGTATCAGGAATCAAGACAATTGAGGTTCTAAATACCATGCTGTATACAGGCAGGTATTTACTCAACTGACTGGAAACAAGGAATAAAAATATCCATCTTTTAGACCTTTTTCAACCACTTCATCCCTCCCAGTATCATCTCCCTCCATCTGACAGGACACAGTATGAAAACCCTCTACATAACATCCACTGGAAAAGAGCACATCCTGCTTTTATGGTTTGTTAGGTATCATGAAAATGTTCTTACTTACCTTTATACACACATTGACTTTAATGCTTCTGCTCCCTTGCATAGCAGGAGAATTAAATAACGTCAGTGTTTGAATTTTGCCTTCTGTATGCGAAGCATTTTTCTTCCAGCTTTTGTCTCCCATAAACTTGACTTTCAACCAATCCATCAGTACCCTAGCAAACACAAGAGCAGGCTTCAGGAGCTCTTGTTTTTTAAAGAAATGGCATCTTAGGGTTTTAGAACCAACATCTCTAAGACACCTATCATAACCACAACTTTCATACTGCTTTAATTTTATTAAATGTCCTGAAATTTATCCACAGTGCTACATATCTCAAGGCTGTTTTCTGTATGAGCAAAAGGAATTAAATGAACAGTGTCAGAAGAAAAACTGGAAATTTGACATGGCGCAGGGAAGACAGTACATCAAGGACTGTATACTACTACTCGATTGCCTTGTTTGAGAAAGGGACCTGGCAATTAATTATTTTACTTACCTGCTGGGGTCATCCTCTGCACATTCATCATCATTTGGCAAAACCAATAGCACCTTCCAAAAAAACTGTTCTTGTTGAACCGGAATATGTTCAGTAATTAATGAGACAAGATCCAGGGGAGTCCAAGCTAAATCACTTAAAAAGATAAAAAAAAAACTGGTGAAAAGATGGCCCTAGTGCTCAATCCCACTCTAGGATTGTTTTCCCTGCTTTGAACTAGTTACAACACTGTAAAAGTAGCTTCTGTTCAGATCAAACAGTCCAAAATTAGAGCTAATAATTTAGATCTGTTGCCAATTTATTTCACTACAACCCAGATGCCTTTAAGAACTGCAGCTGATAAACCTGTTACATAAGCCTTACTTTGAGGACTGTGGGACCAGAGAGTATTGCTTCACTTTCACATTGCTTCAATACCCTGCCCCAATAAAAAGACAGGGCACTTAAGTGTATGACAAGCCATAAGGCAGACCTCCTTCTGCACTTCAATCATCGAGATCGAGCCCTTTGTGACACAAGCCAGGCTGTTAACAGCTCATTCACTCCTCTCCCCTACATCCCATCCCATGCATCATTCCATCCCAGGTACAAAAGAAAGCCTGCAATGTCCATCAGATCCTTAAAGTTATATGTACAGCAACAGGATCAGATGGCCTAATACTTTCATGAATTTGTCTTCCAGTTCCCCTTATCTGGAAAATACTCTCAGAAGCAAGGCTGCAAGTGGACACTGTAGTATGTTTTGCCATTACTTACTGACATTTACTTAAAAAGAAAACACAGACTAAATCCCAATGTACCTCAACAATTGCTGGTAGAAGTGTTGAACTTTGATTTCATGCACTGTCTTGTTTCTCAGCCAATTCAGTCTGGGAACAAAAGATTCTCAGTTGTAATTTTTAGTGTAAAACAGGTACTTTAACCAAATTTAAGAAACACTCACGAAGACCTGAAAAGTACTGCAGGCAATTTTGAAAGTTGCCATAAATGGAAGAAGGACGTCTTTAGGCTTGCAGTTTTTATGGCAGTTGTGTAGCGAGGGCCTTTTTAGTGGTATTTGAGAAAAAGCACTTTTGCAAAACCATTAATGTTCACAATGAAGGTACAAAGAGGGCTAATTTGTAACTTGCCAACTGCTGCCACTGTAAACACCCTTACCTCGTGCAAGAGATCCCAAGCTTTCCTCCATTCCCCAGGTTTACAATTCTCTTGCACAAGTTCTCCATGGTTATAGGCCACTCAGCACTGGGGGACAGTGCTTTCAGTTTGGTTTTTGGATCTGCACAACTGGGAGCAGCTGGAAATGCCCTCATTTGACGTTTCAACTTTGTTCGAGCTGCCACTGCCTCTCTCCACCTTTGGAAAAAAATACATAAGTAGGTGACATTAACGAACTCTTCCACAGACCAAATGGGTTTCCTCATCTTTGCTCTTCAGGCTGGATTGGGCTCTCAAACACTAGTCAGTCTGCCCAGTGTGAGCATCAAATGGTGCATGTGGGCGCTGCAGTGGGCGCTAGCGGATTTTCTGCATACAGCCACAAAGGTCAAGCTCAGAGGATTCAGAGCATGAGACCTGCCAGCTGTGTCCAAAAGATGCAGCCTGGTGCCCCATTCAGAAGACCAGTACAAACAAAAGCAAACAACCTTCTGCTCAGCAAGCCACACTCGCTTTCAGTGGCCAGAGAGACCACAGGAGGGAAGCCTGATTGCTGCTTTTCCATTTCGCCCTTTTCTCAACTGTCCTAACTGTGTTCCCCAGGGAGAAGTTCAAGCAGTTTTCCTTAACAGTTTTCAGCATGTTTATTCACAGCACATAGAACATTTTACAATGATCCATTATAAAGCTTCTCTGATATCTCAAGCACTTGCTGAAAATAGTTTTGCAACATGTATTGCAGTAAGAAAGGTATGTCTCTTTTTTTCTTGTTCTATTTTTAAGGAACATTTAAAAAGGCAAGTTCATGAGCAAGGAGAAAACGCGATGAAGCCTTTACCATCAAATAATCTATTTTCCTATGACCAAAGGATTCAAAACATGTACCGCTCAACATTTTTATAACACAAAAATGTACAAATTTAAATATTTTAATGTATTTCCTTGGGTATTTAAGGAATTATAAACAAAAAATAAAATCCTGCACCATTCACTTTTCTTGACTGCTGCATGTACATTTGTTTCAGAGATTTTTAGGCTCCTTCTTAACCTACCTTTGTCATACTGAAGGTGATTTACACATACCCTGAATAGACATATGAATTCATTTTTAGGACAGAAAGAACTCTGCAAGGGAAGGTGCATCACAGCTGCTTTCTCTTTAGTAGGGAAAAACACCACCTGAAATACATCTCAACCTGACTGCATTGGGGCAGCACAGCACAGGGAGAAATCAATCTCCGAGTTGGAGCATCACAACAGCCAACAGAACACTTCGCACACATCCAAAAGCCATCCAAGAAAAATAATAAAAGGAGAAATTGCTACAAGTTTCTAGATAGAATGAAGCTGAAATCTCCTGCCAAGATCATTACCTGACTCTAATGAGGTGTGTTCCCCTCCCCACATATAGCTGAGTAATTTACTAGAGGCTGATAGTGAGACAACAGCAAAGAGAACACAACCCAACAGCTGTAGGTTAAACTCTATTAACCACTCCACACCACTGTTCCCAAGAAAAGCATTTGTGTCACAGGGTGGCAACTCACCGTTTCAAGTATTTGCAGAAACACTGGAGCTCCTGAAGGGTTTCCTTAGCGATCTGGAAAATCTCATCCTCCAGAAAAACGTCCATGACATGACCACAGACAACTTTTGAACACTGGGCAATACGGGCTTGCCGGTCTCTTTCTAAGGCACATCTAGTTCAAAATTAAACAAACCAAGATGTCTAATGAAGTGGAGACTGCAGCAAACGCAAATCCAATTAGCTGAGGTGCAAAGAAGGAAGACCACCACATTTAGCAAAGGGGAGGGATTTTCCACACTTCTGCTCTATGACCTTTCTAAATAAGGCCTGTTATCAATTAGAAGTTGAAGTTTTACCCTAATCATGAGCTTCCACAGAAGGGTCAACAACAGAACCCATAGCTGATCAGCCTTGTCCTAAGACAAAGCCTCTATTCCCTCCACCCTGGAGGACTGCTTGCTCCCTGACAGTGCAACTGCCGCTTGCTTGCTCCCTGACAGTGCAACTGCCGCTTGCTCCCTGACAGTGCAACTGCCGCTTGCTCCCTGACAGTGCAACTGCCGCTTGCTCCCTGACAGTGCAACTGCCGCTTGCTCCCTGACAGTGCAACTGCCGCTTGCTCCCTGACAGTGCAACTGCCGCTTGCTCCCTGACAGTGCAACTGCCGCTGGCAGCCTGCTGTACAATCAAATACACTTACTGTCTCTTTGAAGTAGCTCTTTGAAAATTACTTGGAGAAGGCCAAGCAAGAAGTGCACCACTTACGAGCAAATTTTTACCCTTAAAAAGCATCCTACAGCAATGTATACCATACAGTATATTGTACATACTTTAACTCATTGGCTGAAGCTTCTTGAATGCTCTCACTTATTACTTCTTCCATTAACTCCATACCCACAAGCTGGCTCAACTGCTTTATTAACTGTTCTCTTTCTTGCTTTTGCCTGGAAGGATAAATTTACACAAGTGACAAGGTTTATATAAGTGAAAAGATTTATAATGACAAACCTGCCAGTTAGTTATACAAGCACTACATATAGTGTCAGACAATTAATTTGCTTAAAATTAAGTTCCCGCAAGCTGGTTTCTCTCTTTAAAGAAAGAGCTTCATTTGGAGCCAAGTTTCCCTCAAAAAAACAGAAAACAACGGACTTATTTTATTCTTACCCCAGTAATCTACAGACAAGTAGCTCACTCAGGAGGTAAAGTTCCTGCATACAGCAGGAACTTTACAGAGAGATGCATCTCTCTCTCTGGAAGCTCTGAGCAATAAAAGTTCCCAAAATTGTCCCCTGCCGCTTTCATAGTGGCTCTGTGAGGTCACCAAATTATAACTAGCATATCACCTGAGAATGCAGAAGCAACAGCTTGTCTGCATGATCCCAGGGCAGTTCAAGGTGAGATAAACTGAGTGCTTTCAATATGACAGGAATATACACGACCTGAGGAGATGTGCAAGGACTTAGTTGGTACCAGCTGCTGTTACATTGCCTAAGGGTATATACAACCCACTCTGCCCTACAGCAAAAGCAGCAACTCACCTCTCTTGCTCTACTCTACGCCTCTCCTCTTTGACACGCTCCCTTTCCGCACTAAGAACGCCTTCAGCCACTTGTCTGAGGATCTCCCCCATCACTTCAGTCACAAGCTCCTCCATGGTGGCCTCCGAGGTGCTGTGCAGAAACAGCAATTCTGTTTTCAAAGCCAGAAAGTTTTCATTCAAAGCCCTATATCTGCGATTTTCTCAAGTACACGAAGCAAAGGTGTGGTGTGCTCCCACTGTGGTGGGATGACAGCAGTCAAACACCCCCACTACTACTGGCTCAGTCCTCTCCCTGAATGAGAACAGCAGAGAAAACAGTAAGAACAAAAGCAAGAAAATTCATGGATGGAGAGAAAGACACTGGTGAAAGAAAAAAGAACCTACGCTCCTACCAAGCAAAGTGAAGGCAGTCAGACACCACCTTCCACAGGCAGACCAATGCCCCATCAGTCTCCAGTTGATGACCATCCTGGAAGCCAAAAAAAAACTACCTCCTTCTTTCTCTAAACCAGCTTTATCACTGACCATGACATCACACGGTACAGACTTTGGCCAGCCTAGGTCAGCTGTCCTGGCTGTGCCCCCTCCAGCCTCCGGCTCACCCCCAGCCTATCCACAGGGATGTGCAGAGTGGGAAACAAGACCATGACCCTGTGCTGTTCAGCAATAACAAAAATATTGGTGCATTAACACCGTTTTGGTCACAAACCCACATCTACCAGTGGCTTGGAGAGGAAGTGATACTTGAAGCACAGAAGTAGCCAGATCTGGACTTACTCCTCTTGCCCCTCTTCAGGTACTTTCCTCTCCACAACACACGTTTCTTGTGGCAGCAGTGCAACTGTCATATACAACAAGGTTTGCAGAGGTTTGCAGTTAGTCTTCCATTAGGCCCAGCTGGTGTGCAACAGAAAGGTGGCACACATCTGAAGAAAGGTCTGCCTTTCCCTCAACAATATCAGTAATACTATCTCCACTGAAGACCTTGCCTCGCTTAGTTTTATGATCTTCACACACAGTGCTGCTATGGCAAATTCAGCTTTGACAACAGACTCCAGGAGTATCAGCAATAAATATTCTTTACCAAATGGCGGCAGTCACATAAGCCACTCCTGCTCTGCTGATATCGCTGAACTCTCCTTTCAGAACATCATGTACAAGCCCGTCCACCACTTCAGCGATGTCCTAGAACAAAGCAGAGGAAGCAGCTGAAGTAAAATACAGTCCTGCTCTGGATGGCCTGGGCACACCTGTGAATTGGGGCTAAGGCTTTTCAACCTCATTTAACTGACTGTAATTGGCAACATCATCTGCATTTCTACTTACAAACTAAGCTAATCTAATCAAATACAAGAGTCTGGAAATTTCAGACTACCTAGAATACTAATAAAAGCCCAGAAACAAGAGCAGCTGCCCGTATTAAATATTGGCAAGTCAAGTTCAGAATAGCCAATAAAAGTGGATTTTGAGCGGGATTCCTATTTTCTTAGAGTTCCTCTCACTTTAACTCATTCAATTCCAAACAACCAGGCTTAGTTTTCACTGAAATACAGCCATGTTTAGGTAGAATATGGCAGCTGTACTTTAGAAAGCGATGAGACACTTGCAGATGGGTTCAGCATCAGGGTTATTAGTGCTTAACTACATACATATGGGAGGGAGAAAAAGGGGAACAGCCCAGACAGACAGGGTATACATCTTGTAGGTATCCAATTATTAAGTCAAGATTCAATATTAACAGCCGTATACCCACAAGAAGAAACTTTGTCATGTCTCCTTTGAAATACATGCCATTAAGAAACAGTTCGATACAACTCACTAGAGCAAAATTAACTTACTAAGTGAAAGATAGTAACTTTCTACTATTGCTTTTTTACTCTATCCTCAGAGGTTTCTCAAATAAATGCTAAATGTCTATTTATCCTATAAAGGAGGTATAGGAAGCACTGACTTTCAGACTTGCATCTGAAATCATTTAAGACTTTCTCTTTTCAGAATAGTCCAAGGAAAAGCCTTCTCAAAGTAACCAAAGCACTGAAGCAGGCAGTGTCTCCTTTGACTCCACATAATACATGCAGATTCTGGAAGACTAGAACAACTTAAGAACTCAGTTACCTTCTATCATGTTTCACAGATTTTTCCCAAATACTTCATGATAGGTTTAAATTTCCTTACTGTATCTGTGTAGACAGGCTGAGGCTTTGAAGAGAGGGGCTCAGGTTGTCCTGCAGGTTGGGAGACTGCCTGTGCAGGAGGCAGCACTGCCACAAGCTGACGAGGTACCAGCGAGGGCAGAAGATGAGCTGAGGGTTGGACTCTTGCTCCTGCAGCATCTAAATCCACACCTTTGCTTTCCACTCTTCCTTCTTGGAAGAGCAGAAAAGAAACCAGGTCAATCACAAATAAATGCAAAACTATTCTTATCTTCAAAAGCTGGTTTGTCTGATAAATTTCATCAAGACATAAAACAAGACCGTAAAAGAATCTTGCTGCCAAAAAGTTGAAAATATAATTATACCATAGAAGTTAATGAGTATTTTATATGAAAGATTTAAAAATATAATTGCACATTACCTCCAATACCAAGTATATACATTTCCAATAAAATAACTGTTTTAAGTCAAGTACAGCTAGCACTTACACTCTTTTGTACTTGTTGAAAGTACAGGTATTTTGCATTTATTGGAGATAAATGGTGCATGTTCAGCTAACTTGAAAAACAACATGATTATACACACTGTGGGGAAAAACCAGTTGCAACACAAAATCTGCAAAGTAAGAATGGAAGCTGGTTGTCTGAAATAGTCAAACATCTAGTTATTTGATCTATGTTGGCAAAATTTCCTGTATTGGAAAATATATTAATAAGGTTGCTTCTTAGCTTTTACAGATGCATATGTACATTAAAATCAAAACGTACTTTCATGACATCCAAATTTCCATACAACTTCAACCTATGTGAGCCAAGAACAATTTCTGCTCATAGAGCTGACACAGGGGTATGTTTCTGAGCAGTACGTAAAATGTACATTTGCACTTACCTGTTGCTTCTGTGCTGGATTTTTGGCTACTACTAGTTTGATCCATAGAGATGCTCCCACCAGTATACTTGTTCTGTCCGTTGAAGCTGGACACAGGCACATGGTGAGGCACCACAGGCAACGGCCCGCCATTTACAACTTCCCCAATTGAGACAGTTAGCTTCTGGCTGACAAACACCGATTTACGTGGTTTAGGTAATCCATCTGGCTCCAAGAAAGCTGAGCGATTTAGCTCTACGTAAGCCCTGGGGCAAAATAGAAAACGGGAGTATATTCTCAAAGGTACAGTACCTTACAGGTTTTCAGTTAAACAGCCTAGCAAGGCAAAGCGAGACAGGCACTGAGCACTCAAGGATTGTCCCCTGTAGCCTGGATCTTGATCTTTGGCTGGAGCCAGAATAGGGAAGGCAGAGTGCACTGTCCTCATAGATATCCCCTCCCAGGACAGAGAGCAAGTTGCACTAATACTTTTGGGAATCCTCATAGACTATTCTGTCTCTTTTCTCCTTTTAACCTTTATCCACTGTTTATATTATCCACGCACATTTTACCTAAACTACGTCCCACATGACACAGCTATCTACAGAAGTATTTTTTAAAAAAGCCACAATCTTCTTCCAGTCCTGGCACCTATAGTCTGGCTTATTTATTATTGTAAAACAGAATGCTAACAGGAAATAAAACATTAACTAGGATGCTCAAGTTTTTTGCTTTCTCCAGTCTCTTGAGATTGCAAATCTGTATAAGTACACCCTACAATGTATGTATTTCCATGGCTGACACTCTTATCTGCAAAATCATTGGCCTCCAGCATCCTCTAAAAACTGGTTTGCGCTGTTCAACTTCATCCTGCCCTATGTGCATCACCACAATGTCAGTTTCCTAAGAAGCAGAACTGTATTTATTATCTCCTACAGAGCTGCAATTTACTACAATTCAACTCCAAGATAAGAACCTAAAAATTTTTTTCTGGGTTTTCCACAACATCCTCTCTAGGGAGGAAGTCCCCAGAGTCCAATGGAAACCAAACTCAATACACAGTCTGTCCTTTCAGAGAAAACATTTCTCATGTTTTTCACCTCATTCCAGAAGGCTGAAGGAACTTCATATCTTTAAAATCTCTTGTCACCTTATCAAACCAAGTAAAAAAAGATAGACAAGCGCAAAAAAAAACCCTGTTGTAGGAAGTCATGGTAGTTACATAGAAAAAAGCCCAATTTCTTTAGACAAAGACAAAATAAAAGCACTTACCAAAATTTCACCAATATAGAGTGCATTATTAAAATTTGCACCCATAGCTACCTTAGTGTTTCACTTACAGAGCCCAACCCCTATCCTTCATCTGTTTTTTGCCTTTTCCCAGTTGCAGACTACAAGAGCAGCCGATCCACACGAACACTTTGCCTAACATTGGTCTAACCCCACTAGGCATCTTAAGGCACAGACACCCTTTTCCTTACACTTACCCATCAGATACACTCAAACCATAATAACTTATAAAATCAGTTGCTTCCTCACAATCTTTGAACAGTAGCATGCGGACCAGGTGATCCAAAGGAAATACTGTACATCTTTGGGTGCTCACAGTATAAGCAATATTAAGAGATTTCAGAGCATCTTTACGAATCTGGGGGGTGGGAAAAAAAAAAAAAAGCCATGTAAGTACTAAGTTAAAGATCTCAAAACATACTACAAACATGAATCATAGAATGGTTTCGGTTGGAAGGGACCTTAAAGATCATTTGGGCAGGGACGCCTCCCACTAGACCAGGTTGCTCAAAGCCCCATCCAGCCTGGCCTTGAACACCTCCGGGGATGGGGCATCCACAGCTTCTCTGGGCAACCTGCCCCAGTGCCTCATTACCACATGAAAATCATATTTAAAAGGAATCAGTACCTTGTCACAAAATATCCACAAACTATTCAGATTTAACTTTTCTTTCTTTGCAATTGGCTTTCTAGTTTCTGCTACTCTTCAATGCTGCTCATGTTGAGCATATCCCTTTGTGATGTTTATTCAGAAGAAAAATCTTGCAAGGGTTCCTGTTCAGTGCAGGTTGATACTTCCCTTGCAAAAGTCTCATGCCTACTTCTCTCCTTCCCAAGTATTTTCAAGGGAAATCATATGTATTTGTACACATTTACAGGACAAAAGTTACGAGAAAAGCATTTTAGTATTTGCCTTTTATATCATGGCAGAAAATTCTTATCAAATTTTAAATGCTTCTGAAAAAGCATGATTATTTTTAAGACTAAATATCTGGACAGTTTTCTGCTAAGATTTCCTCCCAAATGTCCCAGACTGTTTTACTGAATAACACTTTAAAAATACCCATCTGCATTTTTCTCACCTGGTTGAAATAACAGTGTAAGAGACAGGCATTCAGATAGGAAGCTGCTTGCACTAACTTGAAAAACCTCACAAAGTTGTTGCTGTTTAATGCAGCAAAAGCTTGAACTGCAAACCTAACTTCAGGGGAGTTTCTAACCTCTGGATGAAACTGTTGTACTTCTCTGTGGAGACAAAAAGACAGACACAACACTTTGGCTTCAGTATTAACAACCACAATTCAGTATCAACCTGTAACAAACAATTAAAATCAGGAGCTTTAAGCAAGACATGCAAGTCTGAACCAATAAAGCTGTGAATTGAATTTGCTGCCATATTTACTATTAACCTTCTAAAGATGCTTGCATAATCGGCTTGTTATTATTTAGGTACATCACTCCAATGTCTAGGGAGGAAGGCAGTTAAGAGGTGGACTAGAAAAGCTAAGTATGACTCTGCCTGCAGAATGATTTCTGCTTGATCCTACTGCAGACAGAGCAGTGAAGCTTGGATACCACTCCACAAAGAGAGTTTTCCTTGACTGAGAACAGTGAAGATGTAATTTTCTTTTTGGTTGGTTAGGGTTTTTTTACTACCTGCAGAGTTACTCAAGGAGATAAAACAAAGCTTTTTAAAAATGTCCTCTTGATAAGTTCAAATAAAATATTACTGCAGTACACTTTATTTGGCAAAAAAAGAAAAATTGCAACTAAGCTCTTCACTTGCATTACAATTTGGCTGAACTTAACCCTTGTCTCAGTTCTTCCCAGAGGCAAAGACAGAAAACAAGCAATATCTATTGTTCCCACCTGAGAATATCACCCTTGTTGAGATTCAGCAAAACATTATAACCTCTGAACTCTGCTTCACTCTTGCAGTAAATCCCCTTGTTAGCCAAATCCTGATACATCTCCTTCAAGCTCTGCAGGCATTTAGTCATGTTCTCATTGTTGATTTTGGCATCAAAGGAGGACATGGGCTCTTCACACAAGTGGTGAGCACAATGGATGTGAAAGCGAGTGCACTTCTCAATCAGAGACACCATCAGTGGGTTGCAGAGATGTTGCTGGGTTATATCCTAACCACAATGATAAAGAAAGCATCACATATATTTTAAAAATACAATCAAAGAGCATATTAATCTAGCAATACTTTCGGAAAACTCATTTCAACTGTGCTTAAGTCACTTTGCAATTCAAAACATTTGAATCACTACTGGTTTTGCATTCACTTTTTACAGCGTTATGTGATCTTTTGCTTTCTATCGTCAAACATTTCCTTCATCAAGTGCTTACCTTTCTTATTCCACGAGTTCTGTTCCAGACAAAGTCATACCATTCTCGGTAGTTTCCTTCTCCTTGATCCATAATGTTGGTCACTAAATAGTCCATGGTCATGCTCAACACCTCAGAGGGTCTTAGTTCATGGGGCAAAGGCTCCTCCTGATCTGCTGAAGACCTGCTATATTCCTTGATTGCTGCTGCATGATCTACCTGTAACATGGAGAAAAGAATCAAGGTCTAAGAAGTATGCTGAACTTTTCAGGAGTACAGAGGATTCCATCCCATCCATACCTTTACTTTAGCAAGCAGCAGACTATTAAAGGAGATTCTCCACTGCTCACACCAACAGCCCACATCCATTCTGCTACAACAGCAAATATAATTTATTTCCTTTTATGATAGGATCCCAAGTGTTGAATGCCCTATTATCAAACTCATAACCTTCAAGACAACGTATATACTATATGTAATATATATATACTATGTATATATAGCAGTATATATATATACACACACACTAATATATTATACTGCTGTCCTATAGTTTCACAACTGTAGTTCTAAAAGCCTGTCTGTAGCTAAACAGAATCATAGAATGGTTAGAGTTAGAATGGACCTTAAAGATCAAGTTCCTATCCCACTGCCATGGGCAGGGACACTTCCCACTAGACTAGGCTGCTCAAAGCCCCATCCAGCCTGGCCTTAAACAATTCCAGGCATAAGGCATTCACAGCTTCTCTGGGCAACCTGTTCCAGTGCCTCACCACCCTCACAGGAAAGAATTTCTTCCTAATATCTAATCTAAATCTCCCCTCTTCCAATTTAAAACCATTACCTCTTGTCCCATCACTACACTTCCTGACAAAGTCCCTCTCCAGCTCTCCTGTAGGAGAGTACTCCAGGTGGGTTCTCACAAGCACAGAGTAGAAGAGCAGAATCACCTCCTGCAACCTGCTGGTCACACCCCTTTTGATGCAGCCCAGGATGTGGTTGCCTTTCTGAGCTGCCAATGCACACCGCTGGCTCATGTTGAGCTTCTCGTTCACGAGCACCATGAGGTCCTTCTCCTCAAGGCTGCTCTCCAGCCATTCTCCACCCAACCTGTATCTGTATCTGGGATTGCCATGTCCCAGGTGCAGGACTACATATGATTTGTACTAACCCACCTCTCAAGCCTGCCCAGGTCCCACTGGATGGCATCCCTTCCCTCCAGCATGGTGACTGCACCACCAAGCTTGGTGTCATCGGCAAACTTGCTGAGGGGGCATTCTATCACACCATCCATGACTCTGACAAAGACATTAAATAGTACTGGTCCCAGTACCAACCCCTGAGGAACATCCCCTGTCATCAGCCGCCACTTGGACACTGAACTGTTGACCACAACACTTCGAGTGCAGCCATCCAGCCAATTCCTTATCCACCAAGTGGTCCACCCATCACATCCATAACTTTTCAATTTTGAGACAAGGATGTCATGAGGGACAGTGTGACACACTTTGCGTAAGTCCAGGTAGGTGACATCAGTTGGTCTGCAACTATCTAGCCTTCTTGTTTTACAAAAGGGAATTTGAAGACATTCACGAAATGGCCCTTAGAATTCTTCCACCAGGATCAATCCTGTAATCAACTAAAAATCACTGACAGCTTTATATAAGCAGTAAACAAACATGCCCCGAGAACAACAAATGCCTGCATACAAAGGGCTCCTACCTTGTCAGATCCTTGAAGCAATTCAAAGATACTGAGCTGGTTTCTCGTCTCCCTCATGTAGCGCTCCTTTTCAGGACACATGTCTGGGCAAGTGCCAACAACAGTTTTTGCTTTGCCAAGATCCGTCCTTTTTATTCGAGCTAAAAAAAAAAAAAAAATTAAATTGATCAAACACTATGCATCTCTTGGGTTTGTTTTCATGACAAGCTATTACCCTGATATGCCACCTTAGCCCTAAGCATGCCATATGCCTTGGCTAGAGTCTGCATGTTGGTCAATGGACAGATGTTAGCAAATACATTCCTAGGTCAACAGTTCACAAAAAGAAAAGCTGGTGGGAAAAGGTTTCTAGAAATTCCCATTCTACTCAGAACAAGGCTGTACCCACACCTTAGTTGTCAGAAATACGGAAGAATGAGGTTTCCCCACTCTGGGAACTGTCCCAAGGTTGCTTCACTCTTTTTAGCAAAGTTTCTCCTACTGTCCTGCCTGGATATTGAACGGTCTGGTGAAAAGATTGAAGGCTCTAAAAGATACCCAATGTTTTGCATCCTAACTAAGTACTAGCAATTTCATAATTCCACATCAAGTAGATGAGAAATCTGTTTGTTGCTATTAAACGTAAGACCTTCAATTAAAAGTAGAGGGAGCTTTGAAATGACAAAAACAGGATGCAAGGGTTGACAACCCAACACTGTGAAACAAAGGGTCGTTTCTTGAAATAAATACCAGCAGGGAAGCAGTGTGAATTTAGTGAAACAAAAAAAGGTTTTGAGTAACTTTCTTTAAAGAGCCTGCAATGATGTGAATTTCCCTACATGGATTCCTTCACAGAAGATGAACAGCCTGTTACTCAATTTCCACAAGGAATACGCACATGTAATAAGTAAAACAGATTTTTGCATGTTCTGCAAGAAATTCATATAAAGTACAATAGAAGAGTATTTTACAGACTAGTCCACGTTAAACTCTCTCTTTAAAGCCATTTCCATAATATCTTAACAGCTTTACAACAGACATCACTTCTTTCTTTCCATCAGATAACTCATTAATTTGTGAAATAACCTTGTCGCATGATTTTGTCCCTTTGGTCCAAAAGTTGGTATCTCTCTTCAGATGTCTCAGCTACTAATCCTACCAGGTTACCAAGAGATGACAATGAAGTTCCCAAGGCTTCTGAGCTCTGCCCTTCAGAACTAGAATCAAACAGATCTGCTTCAAACTGCAGTGCTTTTCGAAGACCAGGTTTCTTTGCTGGAGAACTAAAAATAGAAGATTTTTTAAATCAATAATAAACTAATGCATGTCCCAGCCTTAATCAGTTTACTGTTCTGTAGGATGCCAATGTCTCTGTTTAGAAGAGTACGTTGTTCACAAGGCAACATATCAAATAAATGAAGTGTATCAACATACTAAGGTTATGGGCTAAATCTAGCTGTCACTCATGTTGTTATGAGCAACACATGCAAATATGCAGACCAAAGTAAAAGGCCTTAATAAGCAGTTAGAAGTATTTTCCTAACAAACTGTGAGATCTGTGACCCTGTCATTCAGACAAACCAGAAGAGATGAGGCAAGCACACTCCCGTATAAAAACACAAGTATCTGGCACACGCTGATCATCCTTTTTCCCCTGTATACCCTGTTTTCTATCAGATTAATTCCCAGAGGAGCAGACATACCTTTTACCAGGCATGACATTGCTGACAGAGGATCTTATTAAAGGTTTTCGAAGAGGAGAATGCTGGTAGTTTATCTCTTCACTGCTTTGCCTTCCTTCGTCTTCACCTGCTTTCTTCTCCTTGGATGAAAATTCTCTTTTTGCCGGACCTGAAGTGACATACAGATATGAAGCTAGGTACTTGCCAAATAGCTTAAGCAACAATTATTTTTTCGTCATGGGGGTGTGGTGGTAAGCAGTTTGTTTAGAAAAATGTGCTGTTAGAAAATAAAAGTCACGGTTTTGTATACAAATGCAAAATTTACAGAACAACTCACACTAGAAGCTGTACTGATTAAGTCTACCATCACTAGTCAGCTTCACTGTCCTATTAAGAATATGTTTCAACAAAATATTCCTTTGCAGTAACTATAATTTGTCAGCAGATTATCAGTAAATGAAGTCTAATCATCTGTCAACAAAATATTCCTTTGCAGTAACTATAATTTGTCAGCAGATTATCAGTAAATGAAGTCTAATCATCATGCAAATTTAAATTCCATCAGGTTTGGGACACAATCCACAAGTCATCTCTCTTTACAGGATATGAAAACTATTTTATCTATGTAAATCACAACTCCCAGTGCTCCTGCTAAAGCATTTTAATTATTTATTTCACATACCCAAGCTTAGGCCAGGGTTGGCATGCCTTCTCATCTACACATTGCAGGAACAGATTTTTAAACACTTTGATTTCTTAAGTTCTTTCAGATTAATTATTTTAGAATACTGCTATTCCCATTTCTACAGAATTAACTTCACAATAAAATGACAAAGGTGAACAGGCACCCCTATCACTTCTCCTTCAAGATGTTAATTCCCAGGAAGACCACTCTGCAACAGTTCATTTTCTGGAAGGCAAGTTTGTGGTTGGTCAAAGCTGTGCCGAAGCATTGATTTGCTGACAGCTAAAGTGTATCCCCCCCCACACTAGGGTCCGGAAGATACACAAGCAGTATTCATAAAGCTAAGGAAAGTGAAGCACAGATAGGCAGAATAGCACTCTCAGCAACACCAACACTCACTCCAGGGCACTTTTTAACTTCAAGACACTTTCCTGAAAGCTGGAAGCCCACATCTCAGCCCATACTCTGATGCAGGCAGTAAGATATTTGAAAATGGGTTTTCTGACATCCTCACAGAACATTTTACTTCTAGATAGTAGCACAAATTTAACACTACCATATTCCTTGTATGGCTGCATGAATAGTTTCTAAATTCTCTTGTAAATCTACATTGTTGTTTCAGGTGTCTTAAATTCTTTTGTATAGTTGAAACAACATTTTGGCTCAGATGAAGCAAAACATTTTAGACGACAGGAATTTAAGAAAGAAAGCATGCAATTTCCAACTGTGACTTGCAGCTGTTCACTTAAAACTTCCTCAATACCAGAGGACAGTACTGTGGATGCTGGAAGTTTACTCAGCTTACAAAAAAACAACTGGCTAAATTCACAAAAGAAAAACTATCAAAGAAAAACTATCCAGGAGCTAAGACACCCCTTCTGGCTCCTGTGGTTCCCGAGTTAACGGTAGTTTAAGGCTGAGAAGAGATAAAGGTTGAGAAATTATTTTAGAAGCCTTCTAAACAGAAGAAGAACAGTTCATCCTGTTCTTTTCTCTCCTCCTCTGCATATTCATTATTAGCCTTTGCCAGACAGAGATGGCCAGGATGTCATATAGAACACAGAACTATTTTTATTCTTTTGTAAAGAATAACCTTCAATACTCCCAGAAGCTCTGCACAGAGCAGTCTGATTATCAAAAGTCAAAGAGAATCAACATATTTCTAGAACTGTAACATTCTTACTGTGGAGATCACTTTCACATTGCTCTCAGCACACCAGGAAACACAAGAGCAGGTATCAAGCTATTAATGTATCACACAGTAGACATGCCTGGAAAGGCAAAACTTACTTGTTTTCTTCTTTTGCCAAAAAGTTACTATGTCCTTGTGCAATAATTTTGCTTTTTTTCTGGCAAGAGCTGCTGAGGCCTGAAAAAGAAAAGCAGAGTATGAAAACCTATTTGCATCACAACATCAAAACACACAGTGAAGTTTTTACCAGAAAAACATTTACCAATTTACATAAAATTCTGATTACTGCATTTTAATCTCTCACTTAAGATCTACACACAACCAACAGGTCTTTGCAGCTATAGCAAAAAGCAATGATTTTTATGGAAACCAGCAAAGCAACTATCCAGCACTTGAGACCAAAGCTATGTTAAGCACTGAACACGCAGTCTGCTTCCTCAACACATCTCAGTGTTGACATAATGGCAGTATTTCCAGCGAGCAGGTCATCCTAGAAAGGCAGCACAAGCTTACATGGCCTTTAGTGCTGCCAAGCCTAAACAAGAATGCAGCAGTGTACGTAGTTCGGGTTTGGGTGACACGAGACAACAAACAGGGAAGATCCGTTTCACGTTTGAGTTTCACGCTACCAGGATAGCTAAAGCCAAGAAAAGCTCCAACAGCTATCATATTTAGGTGATAGTACCTAAGCAGCTCAGTACACTTCTACCCCTGCCTGTAATACACGCTCACAATACAAAGCTTTCCCCTAGAGGGGAGACATACTGTGTTACCAAACAGCGGTGCAGTTCTCACTAGAGCTGGACCTATCCCAAGCACCCAGGTTTAGGCCTGCTTCTGTGCCAACCACTTATGACACTCACATGATCAAAGAAGTGGAGAATAGCCATTTTTTTACTGCGTCTGGTCATGATCCGTCGAACCTTTACAAACTGGCCGAAGTGTTTCTCTAGCACTGTCCTGTCGTTGAGGTAGTCAGGAATGTTCTTGCACTGGATGGCCGTCAGCTCGCCAGGCGACATGCCCCCTAGCCCCTCCGAGCTCTCGCTGCCCTGAACCTGGCGGGCAGGGGTCGCAGGGGCGGCATCTGTAAAGACAGGAGGGTAACTACTTCAGAAAGCGGGCCGACTCCAGACCCGCAGGGTGCCCCGAGGCTTCGCCGCCCAAGCTTACCTTCCCGGGGGGACTCCCGGGTCTCGGCCGGC
>VZRU01015313.1:0-13381 GCA_013398155.1 Pedionomus torquatus
TCTAGTCGAAGGCAGTTTAAATAGATTTTTCTTTTTTTTTCCTTTTTTCCCCCCCTTTTTTTCCTTCACCCCCCCAAGTGCCAAAGCCTTTCATCTCTTCCAGGGAGACTCAGTGGAGAAATACAAGGGGTTTTCTCCCTTTTCGGCATCCTTGCCTCCGGTGGGAATTGGGTCGAAGAGGCTCACATGGGTGAGGTGTGATACCGTAGACGTGCGGATGCTTTCAGAGCAACTATGCAGCAGTTTTATTAAACCTATATTTTACAAATAAGTTCTTAAAAATGCTGTTACAGATAATGTGCTGGGCATGGATAGGGATTCAAAGTCATCTCAATTTGAAAAACCTGTTTGCATCTCATTTAAATAACATAAACTGGGCTTGATAGAGCTGGGCTTCAACCAACAGACAACGAATTTATGCTATTTCCTTGAGGCTTCTCCCTCTTTCTTACCCTTTGCCCTGCTTCTGATCAGAACCTGCTTTACCCGGTCCCTCTGTCTGTTTGTAATTTGTGGCCGCATTTAACGCTGGAAGTGGTAAGAGAAGGGGCAGGGAAAGGCTGAAAAGGAGAGCTGAACATCGACACAATGTTAAAACTTCAACTGAAATTGTGACATGTATGTAACTCTTGGTTTTCAATAAAATAGTAAAAACTGTCGAACAGGGTTTTTTTTTGTGTGTGTGTGGTTTATAGGTACCTTTTTTTTAAAGAATGTATACACCTACTGAAAAGGTTTTGGTGTGGAAGGAGGAGTCAATATACCAAGGTAAAAATTGTATGTGTTATATATATATACGTGGTGTCAATTCATTTTTTATGTCTATCTGTAACTTATATGAGTTGAGCACAGTATGCATATTTTTGTAGGTTTTTAAAATGTGTTGCCAGTGTGGACCCTTAGATATAATGTATTATATAATGTATATAATGTATTATAATTTATTTATATTATATATATAGCATGGGAGGTTGGTTGGGTTTGGGTCTGGTGGGGTCTTTAGTGCTGCAAATACCTGAGCCAGCTTCTAGGTGGGAAGCAATTTGTAGAAGTGTCCCACTTCTGTCACTTAAACAAGTCTGTTTAAAAAAAAGTCTTAAGTTCCACATGATGCTTAGTAGGATTTATGTGCGCTGTGACCCTACGAAGATCCAAAGTGGTGATCTCTGTGACCCTGCAGATCATCCTGCTGCAGTGATGTTCTTGTGGTGGAACTTGCAATTTGTTGATATTATTAATTTCTGGGTTTGCTGCTGTTTTTTCTCCTTTATGCAAAGAATAGCTGTTAACTCAATCCCTTATCCCTTAATAAAGAGCAATACTTAGCTAGTCAAGCTTAGTCTTGTGAGAAACACACAGATTGTTTTAAAACTCTGTAAATACAAAATACTGTATCCAAGCTGAAGGAATATGGGTCTAATGTCGCTGGGCTTGGGTCAGAGTCTCTAATTAAGAGTTCTTATCTGAATAAGGTATTAAATTCCCAACTGGTTGCCCCCTAGCAACTGAAGAGAGCAGGTTAGTGTGCACAAATTACTGTTGATAAGTGTTATCTTGATGCTTTCCTCTGGCTTTCACAGGTGTACTATATAAAAGTTAATCATATTAAGCAGATTTTCACATTGATGTTATCAAGCAGGGAAAAGCGTTAGGCAAATGACTTTTTAATTTTTTTTTTTATTTTATTTTTGAGTCTTAGTCATCTTAGTCTTCCTTTTGTGAAGAAACATACTGAATTTGCTCAGGTTGATGTTATTTTTATCAGGACCAAAAGAGGAAATTAAAAAGCCAGAGTGAGAAAGATGGAGTTGGTGATTTCTAACCGTGCTCTTCCTTTAATGTGTGTTTTTGCTATGTTGAAGTTTTGCGCAGGTATCACCCTGTGATAAACCAGGGCAGCTTGTGCAGTGTATTATAAGTGGATTGTAACTGTCATACTAAAAATCGGTTCATCTTAACTTTCCTAACAGCTGGGTGTGCCCTGCTTCAGGATGCAAGATTTTCATTCTCAGTCTTTAGTATGTTAATTATGCAAAATTCTGTTTCAATCACTGTCGCTTCAGCAAACTTTATGGTAAATTTGAAGTGGTTCTTTTGGAAACTCCTTGGATTTTACAAACTGACTGCCGTGTACTTACCTCGCCAGGTGCTGCGTGCACAGGGTGAAGGTGCTCAGATCCAGTTGCAAATCCTGGGTCCTGCTCACCTGGGTTGTCCCTGTGCTTTAGAGATGAATAAAAGGGTACTGTCTTTGTCAGAAAAGGATTGGAAACTTAGCGTCAAAACTATTTATAAGTGGTGTTTAGTGAAAACTGTGCTTGGCTATGGAGACACAGGCATTGTCAGTAAGATGTCTTCAGCAAAGAAGTAAAGATGTTTGGGTTTAAAGTTCTGGAAAAACAGGTTCAGGCATGATTTCCTGATTAATTTTTAAATTTATTTATTGTTTTTTAAGGGAGGAGCAAGTGGTGCTGCGAGCACTGGAAACAAAGTTTTACAGACTTGTCTTTGTGAAAGAATCCTGGGATGATTTCTGTATTTTCTAGGGAGGGTTGAGCTCATGCTGTGCCCTTAGAGAAGGCAACAGGTGTCTGTTACTGATAATTTTGTGAAAGTCACAGGAACTCACTGTAAAAAAAAAAAACCCAAGGACAACCCAGTTTGTACTCAAAACTTCGGAGAGGGATGGGTGCCTGTAGGAGATGTGAACAATGGAAGGAGGAGGTCCCCCAAAGGGCAGAATTTACCTAATATGTTTAAAACCATCCTGCAGAGTAGAGCAGGCTGTTTGGGCAGAACCAGCTGTGTCACAGCTGTTCTGTGTCCTCCTTATTAGTCTCTGCAGGGGGCGTGGGGGCAGATTTCTTCTTTTGCTGATTCCACCTGTACAACAAACTCAGCAGACACCTTGATTAGCAAACCTCTGAGAAGGGGTCTCAGCAGAAAGCAGTTGTTCTGATTTGACATGCAGACTTGGCCAGAGAAGCTGGAAGTCTCTAGGATGATGTTTTATTTTTAGGTTGTTATTTACTTGTTGTTTTTTCTAGGGTTTTGTTGTTTTGGGGTTTTTTTTTCAGAGGAGAGGGAGGACTGGTGGGGTGGTTAAGACGGTAGTGCTGGAGAGGTGGCTGCTGTGCAAGGATTCTCATGTTGAATCATTAGGGTGACACATTCAGATTAAAAATTAACTTTAAAAGTTACCATAAACTCAAGTTAGAGAGGGGGGGTTTATTTAGAATTGAAAAACTGGCACTATTTTCTGGCTGCTGTCACACACAAAGGCTTGTTTCCTTGAGTTTCGATGTGATGGTAACGCTGCGAAAAAGAGAGCTGAAATTCAACAGGTGTCATGAAAAACTTGTAGAAGTAACTGGTGTAGGAACTGCAGGGAGAAGCAGGCAGATGTTAGTTGATTTGTGGGAGTGATGTCGTGTTTCCTCTCCTCTTGTAACTGGAATTCACTTCCTAGAATCGCACAACTTGTCGTATGTTTTTCTTTTAAGAGCACTGCGCTGCCTATCCGATGTTACATTGTCTTCCCCTTTGAAAAGAAGAGATGTTGAGGGATGTGGATTTTATTTTTTGTTCCTGGATAATATCCCATTTCCCCCCAGTGCCGTTAATCAAACACTCTTAATATCTCACAATGAGGATGAAGCCATTTCAGCCACTTCTCTACAGCCAGATGTGGGCTGGTTTGGGTAAGATGCTGGACCTGCGAGCTTTGAGGCACCCCCGGTGGGGAAGTGCTGGCTTGTTTGCTGGAGCTAATTAGAGACAGGGTGTAGCAGCGCTCAGCTGCAACCAGCCACTAGTTTGTCCCCAGTCTGGGGACGGGACAGGTCCCAGTGGCTTGGAGCAAGGGCAGGCTGAGCCCATACAGACCCGTTTCCACGTATTTGAAGTGTCTCCTGGCGCTGTGGGGGTGAAAGTAAGTGAGTAGCCTTCGCTTTGTATTTCTAATCTTTGTTGGATTGTGGGATCAAGGAAAATTTCTTTGTGGTATCCACTGTAGTTCTTAGGTTGCGGATGAGGGATTAAAAATGCAAACGGGTTGTATAATTTTGATCAGCTCTGTGTTTGTGCATGTGTGTATGCATCGAGGGATTGCACCGTAGGTTGGTTTTGCCTTCTCTAGTGTGTGAAACGAAGGTATTCTGAGGAGGCATTTGTTCGGTGTCTCTGATGTGTGTGTCGATGTTTTCTGTGGAATTGGGTGTTTCTCTTCAGTGCTATCCAAGAAAGGCAGTTTTACCCCGTTTGCAGACACGGCTTTGCAAGTTTTTAAGGTTTGTTAAAAACAGGTTGAAAATGTAACAGGATTAAAATCGCAGAGGCAGTGCTTTTACTGGTTCCAGGCCCATGCTAAGTCCTCAGGGTGGAGATGCTGATCCAAGAGCTCCACAAGCAGTATTTTGCAAAAAGCTCCTTTATATCTTGAAATTAAGTTAAAACTATAATCCTCACCCCCCTGGCAGAGCCCAAGTAAACAGTTTCTAGATACATAAACATTAAAAAACCTTTACTTCATCAGATTTTTCTGCTGTGGTGGAATTAAAATATTAAATCTTGCTGTGTAGAATTAATGGTGCCACTAAAGCATCTCATTTGATCTGAAATTTCTTCCTGTCCAAACAAGATTTACTCGCCTCGTGTGAGAAAAAAGGGACCCGTTCTAAATCCGAGAGCAGAGGCTGTGCCCAGCCCTCCCTGGGTGCCTCTCCTTGCCCTTGTGGTTTAGGGTGGATGCAGATGCCATTGCTATAACCTGTAGGAGCAGTTCCTCATTTCTTGAGCACGTCACCCCAACAAGGACACCTGAAAGGTTTTTTGTCCTCTCTTTTGTGAGTGCTTGGCTTTGCATGGTTTTGCCTGCCTGAAATAAGTCTAAATCGTGTCCCCCATCTGCCTTCCCCTTGAAATTTTTAACTCTTTGCATTGTTTTTTTTTTGTATTTTTTTTGGTAGATCTTTCACATTCCTTTCTGATCCTGTAGGAAAGTCCCTGCCAGTATGTCTGGGTATTGAAATACAGAATTTGTAGGCAGCTGGTGAGAGGAGGAGAGCTTAAATTGCTTTTACAATAGAATGATAGCACTACTTGTCAGAGTATATTTGAATGCACAACAGTCTCTTAGTTTTGCTCTTAGAAAAGCAGTAACGCTTTCTATGTATAAACTAAAATACAAAATTACTCCCAACAGTTTGCTGGGCGCCCGTTGCTTTCTGTAGAGCTGGTTATATTTATTTTTTTTGAGACCCCGGTGGTTTCCAGGGCAGTCTGCGGTCCGGCCAGCAGGGTGAGGGCTTGGATGCAGAATGAGCTTGAGGACTCTGAATCTAAAAGGAAATATTAGTGAAGCTTCCAGCGAGTCTGTCTTGGGATTTGGTTCATAAAACAGGAGCAGCTTGCTAAGGAAAAACAAAATCAGACCAAAAAAACCAACAACAAAACATCTGCAAGATTTTTTTTTAATTTTATTTCGGCATGCCATTTAGACTTGTGTCCTGCTTCAGATGCACCGGTAAAATATTTTCAAATGTTGGCATATTAAGCAAAGAGCAAGTGAGGCAGTGTTGCCTTAGCAACTACAGTCTTAGTGTCTGAATAGATTAGAAGTATTGGATTCTGACACATAAGGTTAAAAAACCCCAACCTCTGGACACTAAAAAAAAAACCCCAAATATCTGAAATTGTTCTACATGAAGCTGGTTATGGCTTTGGTTTGCTGGTGTCTGGTTATTTCACAACAGATGTGTTAGATGGTACACAGGAGGCTTTTTCCCCCCCTTTTTTCTTCTGTGAGAGCTTCATAAGTTATTAAAGAAATGAATTGATTTTCTTTTTTATAAATACAGCTTTTGAAAGCTTGATATTATGGTATGGCTCGGTTGTTTTTTTTTTTCCTTGCAAGGAGTCCCGGGGATATGAGACACACTCTGGTTCGATATCTTCAGCACGTAGCCTTAGTCTCTTCTGTCAGGAGCTGCAGGGAGCCTTTTCCCCTGCTCCAAAAGAAATTATTTGCAGCTTATTCCTTCCTCTGAACAATGTTACCTGATTTTCAGTCTTTACGTAGTGTCTTTTGTAGTGTATTCTAAGTGGCGCATTTTGCTTTATAACTTTTATAACTGGTTTATAAGCTGTGGGGTTGTATTATGTCCTGGGTACTACGTTCTCATGGCACATACTCATGATTGCGTTCTGCTCTTGCACTGCCATGGTGGAAAATGTCAGACCAAGGGCAGGCTGGATTCAGATCAGTCCAATATTAGGAAAAATAACTTAAAATGTCTAACCTTCTCCCTGAAAAAAAAGTATATATATCTGAAGCTGAGAAAGTGTGCAGTTATTTCTGAGGAGTGTTTGGTGCAATAGATGTCAGAAGAAACTGAAGGGGAATGTCTCTCAATATGGGGTGTTGTCTTTAGGGGCTCTGAAACTTCCTTTAAGCACCGTGACCCGGGAGGTGTCGGTTTTCTGAGATCCTTTTGGGAATTTGGCAGCCTGAAGAACCCGTTTTCTGGGGAAATCAGTTGAATCCCTACTTCTCTGTCAGCTTGGGAAGGTAAGAGTTTAGGTGTCAGGCACCACAAGGAGCAGCGCATCCCAAACCCAGTGCCAAATGAAGGATGTGAGGCAAAAGTGCAGTAAAGTTAAGGCAAAACGCAAAGCAGAAGTATGTGATAATTAAAAAAAATAATTTATATTCGCCTTGGGCACCTTACAGCTCTGTGAGTATGTGATGTACCCGGGGAGTTCACACTTGGAGGTGGATAATCTGCGTGTTTGCAGGTCTGGTATGGTAAACGTTGGACTTTTTTCACCTGCGTTGCTTTTTAGTAGAATACTGGTTAAAATTTGATGTGAGTGATGACTGATTTTGATAGAGCTAATAAGGGATTTTATGCTAAATAATTGTGTATCCCACTTTATTCTTTTCATATGCTTGTTCTGTTTCATAAAAATCATGCGATGAAACATAGATCAGTAATGCTTGTTGCTTGATCCAACTGCTGTATAGCTGATGAATTCATGGATTTAAGACAAATAATCCGTATTTCATTACTAGCAAGTGCTAGAAATAAAAATGTACTCTGGACTATTGGTTGAAAAACAAATCCTGAAGTCATAAGAGAGGATTAAAGTTGGGGGAAAAAAAAATCTCTCAAGAGAAATGTTAAAAACCGAGGAGAGTAATGACATCTGCTTAATAGCATCCATCCCTCTCATCCAACAGTTATGAACCTTTGAAGTCTTTAAATATAAGACATAAAAGCAGGAAAAAAATAAAAAAGGCAATGTGTGAGAAAAATCAGAATATTGTATCAGTCCAGGTTATCTGAAATTTTTATTTTCTACACGGGAAAGCTTTGAAGCCCGTCTGAAATGTGTGCTGAAGAGACTAATGAAGCTAAAGATAAAAGCGTAGGGATAAAGCTTAAAGGGCAATAGAGCTACATTTAATTCACAAACAACGTTAGCAATAGGAAGCGAAATCTTATAATGCCTGGACGTTTTCCCTCCTTCTGAAGGAGGCTGCTCTCGCTTCAGGGCACCTACCAGCAGGAAGGGCTTTTCGGCTGAGAGAAAAACAACGGCAGGCTTTCAAGTGAATGTCAAGTGTGATGGAAAAGTCGGAACAAAAACCCTAAAAAGAGTATATTTGGAAGTAGTTCTGAAAGTGCAGCTTGCCTCGCATCTAAATGTGGCCCTGTCCATCAGGAAAGCAAATTAATTCTTTCATAATCTTCTTCACTGCTCCCTCCCCCTTTCCTCCCCCTGCCCACAATGTCTTAAACACTTTCTTTCACTTGTGGAGTTTGTTTCTCCGGGAAACTTCTTAACGCGTCAAGAAAGGAATGGGTTTGTTGCAATCCGGGAGGTTGTCTCTGCAGGTCGTGGGTTTCTGGGAAGTTAAGCTTGAAAATCAGGGGAAGTGGCACTTTGCCAGGCAGAAGAACGTTGCCTCTCGGGCTCCCGATGGCAGCCTCTGTCCTTGTTTCTGCTGGCCCCGGTTTGCACTGACGTGGGTAAACGCAGAAACGAGTATTATCGGTGTAAGAGAATCAGTGGTATTGGGAATAGTTACATTTTGGTCTCACGAGTCCTGGAAAGCAGGGTTCACCACCCGTAATACCGTTGCATAAAAATGAGCTTAATCTTATTTTCAGTCTTACTCGCTTCTTAGCAGGGTGTTTTCCGTGACAGTCGATGTGAAAGCCCTTGGCCGTTACGGAGGTTTTTATGGAAGTTCAGATGAGTCCGTCGAAGCTGCGAAGTCAGAGCGTGGGTGCTTCGTAGACAGGGTATCACCTGGCAGGAGGTGGTGGGTGGCTTTGGCTAAAGCTTCTGGGGTTACTTCACCGTGCTCCTGTTGCGAGCTCATTGTAAGGAAAGGTCCTTACCAATCCTTTGGGAGCGGAGTTCACCGAGAATACACATGATGAAATCTTTCAAAGAAGCCATCCTATTGAATGGGGGGCGTTTTCCAGTCCGCTACTTCAGCCTGCAAATAATAGTATGGGAGGAATGAAAGAGCTGAAATTACTATGTTAGTCTGGTGTTAGAGAAGTTGAAGACGGACAAACAGAAGAACCGGCACGCAGGGAAAGCAGGTTCCTTCTCTGACTGTGTCCCGCGCCTGGGCAGAGCCATCCTGGAGGTGCTGGGAGTGCCGTCTCCAAAGCGTTTATCTCCACGCTCCTTCAAAAAAGCTTTTAAATGACGCCAGCGTATCCCTGCAGTATGAAACAATGGGGAAATATCTTTTTCAGTAATCCATTTGAAAGGAACAAACAATTCCTGGTTGGTCATTCCTAATCAGCTTAAAATTCCCCTTAAAATGGCTTTTACGATGACTGACTTTGCAGTGTTTCATTTTGCTTTGACTTAAATATTTGCTGGCCTGACACCTTTCTATGCAGGCCGTAGAGAATCTTATACCTACATAGGCAAGATTTCAGCCTGTGTTGTTGTAAAATGATTTATTTTTTTTTTGCTTATTTTTTCCCCCGTGTTGAAGCCTGTGGGCAATCTGTGCAGTGTGTAATGGAAAATGAAATCAGTTTGACAGTACCAAATGTTTACCTCTACACCTGCTTGCTTTTTGGCACCCTTTAGCAGCTTTGCCACTCTTCCTAATGCGCCATGGAAAAGTCTGGGAGAGGCAACTTTTTTTAATGATGCCAACGATTAAAAATTAAATATTTGAGTAGAATTTTTACATTTTCCTGCTGGTAGGCTGCTTCCTACCGGGTGTTCTCGCAGCCTGGGTGGCGTGAAGAGCACAACTTTCTGCTGGCTGCATTTTTTTCATGGGGAGCAGAAGCCCGTGGGGCTGTCACCTTGTCCCAAATGAGGGTTTGGAGAAGTGTTTGAGGGTGACATGAAAGGAGAAGGGATTTCATGGTCACCGGCTGATTCTGCAGATGGGCAAATCTGACAAGTCAAAGCCTGCTGTCATCGTTAAGAAATGTAATTAAGCATGGGATTTTTTATGCTTATGGAGTTAGCCATGGTTATAGGAGAGTTCTTGAGGAATTTTTTGATTTTTGTAAGCTTGCTTAGAGATCTTAGATACAATCCAATTTTTTAATTTTCATTTTAATATTTTAAATAAACCACATTGTATTTTCATTCTGGCAGTGCTGGGTTGGGCTGAAGTTCTGTCCATTTTCATCGTTTCCCTCTCACTTCTTAATCTCCATTTCAGAGAGTTTTTGCATCTTTTCGGAAAGCATCCATCCGCTCGGCCGCGTTCCCAAATGCCCTTGAATCTGTTCCCGAGGCAGGACGGGGTCCCTGAAGGCTGCCCGGTCTGGGCCGGTGCTGGAGCAGGGCCAGCCCTGCGGTGGGTTTGTCCTTGGAGGTCAGCTCGGCAGGGACCTTCTCCAGCTTCTCCTTCTTGTTATCCTTAATTACGTTCTGCTTTCAGGACTCTGACTTTTCCACTAGTGCACTTTTTTTGGTTTGTTTTGTGTTTTGGCTTTTTTTTTTTTTTCTTTTTTTCTGATTGCAAAAACTTTTCCCCACCAGAACTTCTCCCTGAATCCCGCAGTGCAGAGTTTGTGGCTGAACTGTGTCTTCTGCAAAGATAATTTCTGAATTATTGTCATCAGGGTACAGCACCGTCGGGGCCCGGTGGGGGTGAGCCGCACTGATTGCGTATCAGAGCTATTGTTTCTGCTGCCGAGAGGGGAGGGGAGGAGGGGGCAAATACATGGCAGAACCTCGAAGATAATGTGTTATAAATAGACATCTACAATTTGTCTGGACTGGCAGCACGGGATGGCATGGAAGATTGGATCCTGACAGTGTTATCTGCAGATTGCTGCTGGCAACGCCGTCTCTAAATTGGAAAGCTGAAATGATTGCAAATTGTCTGTTTCAGTATGGATCCTATGGCTGTCTGGAGGAGGGTGGAAGTCCAGTTTAATCAATGGTTGTTCTTGTCAATGCACTGATCAGGTTTTGGTGCAAGGTTCTCTCCTTTTGAGCTTTTTTGGTCAAATTTTATTTTCAATTTGTTTGCTGTGCTCCATAGTGGCGCCAGTGGAAACGTAAGCATCCACCAATGGGGAGCTTAAATTTAGGGCATAGCAGAAGAATCTGAGAGTGTTTCTCTGTTTGGATAAAAAATATTTTCTCTATTTTCCTCTGCTGCTGCTGCTATGGGATGTTTTAAAAGAATCCAACACATTTGCTTTCCAAAGTGTTGCCGTGCACGTTTTGGTCCTTGGCTTGTTCTTCCCTTTGGTGGCTGCAGCCCCCAGCAATTCCCCGTCAGCTGGAGCCGCTGCGCTGGTTTCTGAACTCCTAATCCTGCAAAGCCTTATTTTAGCTTCTGTCTGATACATGGGGCTTGAGAGAGAAGGGAATTTGCCGTTTGTCTCTTCTCCTCTGTGCTGTTCCCCATCACCACCCCAGAAAAGACCTTTGGAGCCCACTGGGCAGCTTTGGTGGAACTGGAATCCCAGCTCGATGGGAGAGCCTTTGGGGTGAGCTCAGCTCTTGCTGTGGAGCAAAAAGTTGACTTGGGAAGCGCTGGGAATGCCCAACCACTGGAAAACTGCTGAGTTTGTCCTCCCTTATGCATGTACATATATATATTCTAATATTCATGTGTGTGTATGGAAGAGCACCTGCCATCACTTATACATAGGAAACTGTAACACCTATAAAAAGTGTTCTGTTTGCTTAGTCATTGCTTTACCTGTTAAAACAGTCGGAGAGACAAAGGGAAGGAGTCTACTGTGGGTGGAGTTCATCTGTTTTAATGAGTTTTGCTGTATTAATTTCCTTCTGCAGGGACCAGCAGGCTATTCTTTCCATACCATTTGGGCTGTGGCAGCCCCAAAAGGCGTGGTGGCCGTGCTGGTGGTTTTGTGGTACCCAATGTGTTGACTCAGTGACGTTGATGCTCCTTCCAGATGCACCCAGAGCCTGCTGATGGAGGTTGGTGTCCTAAATAACACTGTAGAGAAGGACGAAAGGGTCTGAAAACAGAATAGTTTGCTGTTCCCTGTGTGTTTCAGATTTACATATGAAGCCTTAGATTTAGCAAGAAAAAAGGGAAAGGGGATGTATGCTTGTCTGCAAAATACAACTGTTTGTCTTCTGGAAAACATTGTTTCAAACCCAGAGGATATTTTTTTTTTGGTATTTTTGTTTTGTCTATGCTTTCTGTAGAGGTGCAGGTAATAGAGAAAAACTAATTTGCAACTAAAGACATTAATGAAGTCCAATAACTTTTTTCCCCACTGCTTGTGCTATTTAAATAATAGCTGATAAAAATCAGCAATTTTTAGTTCATACAGTCAAGTACTTGAGCTCCCTGATATTTGTACAGCACAGTTGGTTTTGGTTTTTTTTTTTTTCTTCCCACTAACACTGCAGGGGAGAAGTTATTTAAGCACTTTTATTGGATCCAGAGAAAATGTGATTTCTTTTATATCTGATTTTAGAAGTTCCTCTTTCCTATGTTTTTTTGTAAGCAATCTCAATCTTCTGCATGAGCCACTTGATGTTGTATTTACCTGCAGCCATCGTTGAATATGCAAAAAATATTTGCACTAGGGATATAAGGAAACTTTGACAAAGAGACGAAGCATAAAAATGCTGCTCTGATCTTACACACTTAAATCTTATGTATATTCATGTGGTTTAGAATTTTTTGGGGTGAATATACGCACTGAAAATCTGCAGAAGTATTACGGGGGGTGCGTGGTGGTGGTGTTTTTACAAAGTACGTAAAGCTGTTGACTTTTGTCAGTATTTTTGTGCTGCTTTGAGAAGAACAAGTCTGCCAGTCGTGTATGGTGTGGTGATGGATGATGGAATTTGGTTCATCTGACTTGATTTGCTTAATATAATCTACCAGAAAAATAGTCTGGTTTATATATAAATGAAAGTGGCTGTATGTTGAAACTAACATTGTAAAGAAACATTAACTTCCAAGTATATCTATATGATTGCAGAGTCGATATTCTTGAGAATTTACAGCCTTGCTATTTAATTTGATAAATGCCACAAGTGCTGATTGTACTCTGGAAGCTGTTTCTGTCTGAAAACACAGCTTTGGAATTGAATTTTCATTGTCTGAACCTGTACATATCGCTCTTGTCAAATGCAGTGTTTTGCTTCCCCCCCCCACTTTGNNNNGTTTTGCTTCCCCCCCCCACTTTGCACTGCGTGGAGAAGGCTGTAGATCTAAACGGTGTGTCAATAACCTGGATTTTTGGACCTGTATTGTTGCAGAACGTTGTTGGTCTGTTTGGAGACACTTCTTCAAAGTTTTAAGGAATTGAGATCCCTACAGCAAAGTACTGACACTTTTCCCTTGTACCATCCACATCCTCCCAGTATCATGTGAAAGAGGTGTCCCCCTTTCCTTTGTGCCTTTTGGTGTATTTTTGGGTTCCCGTTGCCACCGTCCAGTAAAGCACAATTCCTGCGAGGGATGAGCAGTTGCAAAGTCCTGTACTCGGCACTGGTGAGACCCCACCTCCAGTGCTGTTTCCAGTTTTGGGCCCCCAACCACAAGAAAGACATTGAGGGGCTGGAGCGGGTCCAGAGAAGGGCAACGAAGCTGGTGAGGGGTCTGGAGCACAAATCTTGTGAGGAGAGGCTGAGGGAGCTGGGGGTGTTCAGCCTGAGGAAGAGGAGGCTGAGGGGAGACCTTCTCGCTCTCTCCAACTCCCTGAAAGGAGGCTGCAGAGAGGCGGGGGTTGGTCTCTTCTCCCAAGTTCCAGATGACAGGACAAGGGGTGATGGCTTCAAGTTGCACCAGGGGAAGTTCAGGTGAGATATTAGGAAATATTTCTTTCCTGAAAGGGTTGTCAGGTATTGGAATGGGCTGCCCAGGGAGGGGGTTGAGGCA
>VZRU01015316.1:0-31126 GCA_013398155.1 Pedionomus torquatus
AAAAGACAATGGAGAGTAGCTGTTGACTAGCCCAGATATTATTTTGTTAGTACAGAGTTTTGTTCCTGATTGACAAGATGGACTCTGTTTAAAATTAAAATGTTATGGGTTTTCTCCCTATTGAAAGATCAAGGATTTGATTTTTGGCTACTTCAGCTTACAAAACAGGAAAGCTGTGAATTTGTCTAGAGGCAATATTTGTCTGCATTTGTTTACTCTGTAACTAATAGTCACATGATATTAATGCACAAAACAGTTCAGCTGCTCCAAGAAAGATGTTAAGAATTGAAGGTAAACTTGTAAAGGGAATTTCAACAGTTTTCATTTCTCATCCTAAAATCAAGAGATTTTATTTCTCTTACTCTGCTTTCCCTGGATCCGTAGTAAAATAAAGTTGAAACAAAAAATTTTGGACTCCTCGTCTGCCCGGTACAGTGTTGTGTTTTTCATTTCAACAAGTAGCAAATCATTCTACTTGCTGAGAAAGCAATACAACTGAAACAATTTATGGAAGTGTTTCAGAACTTAGTATTTCAGAAGTCACAAATTATCTCCAAAATGTTATTAAATCATAAAATCAAATTTAATTTGCTTAACCAAATGTATTTCCTTGTTCAGAGGAGGAATCTGCTTCAAACAGTGTTGTTGAAGAATACCTTCAAGAGAAGAGAAAATATGAAGACAAGCGGAAGCAGCAGCCAAAGAAAGGGGCATCTCGTGAAGATCAGGTAATAGTTTGACAACCTGGGGAAAAAAATTCCAGAAGAAAGTTCTGGAAAGTTCTCTCTCTTCATTTGTGTAAAAATAAAGTTTAAAATCCATTATGTTTTATTTTTCATTAGAATAATCTTATTATTTGTAAAAATAAATCAGTGTACACTTCAGTCCCCTTTCTGATTACCCAGTGAAGCTTCAATGTGTATTTGAAAGTGCTATCAGTTTAGTCACTAAAATCTTCCACAGGAAGTGCTACCCACACCGAGGTGAAATGCTACCCATGCAGAAGTATCCTCAATTACATTTATAAGAATTTGCATTTCTCTACAGTACTTTTCTTGGCTCTGTGGCTTGCCATAAGATAACATTGGGACAGAAGTTTGCATACTTGGCATCTGTCCAAGCTGGGTTTTTTAACATTTTCAGTTGTTTTAAAGAGATTAAATTCATGCACACCTTTTGGGTTAGTTTTTAACTGAATTGTCAAAAGAAAAGCCTTTTTAAATATAATTATTTTTCAAAATGAAGTAGGGTGTATGTGGACTTTAGTATGCATATATGAATTAAGTAGTTTGATATAAACATTTGTTTTTTCTACAATAGGAAATTGTGACACTGATGAATATATGAAATTGCCTGTGAAGTGGAAAATACCATTAGCTTAAAATCTGTGTAGTACATCAAACACATTGGTTTATAAGTGCATGTCAATTCAGCTATGAAGATGTTCATAATCAACTGTTGAAGCTAGAAGAGATTGGAAACTTAAGGCTTAGTAACATCAAAGCAGTGGCTGGCAAACCCTTATGCATGTAGCAAGCTGATTTAGCTCTAAACTAAGAAATTTATGGAAACTGTGTACATTCAATAGCCCCTTAACTTTGAATCAAAGAGTATTAAAGCTCTGTTGGCAATGTGGATCATGGGGCTTAAAACCACGCCTAATGAATTTATGTCAGCCATGTCCTGGACATCATTGGAAAATAAAATGAGATGACAGGGATGTATATTTTAGTAGATCTTAATTTTGATTTTTGTAACCCTGCTAGGAACTATTCAACGATAATTAATCGAGTTCTTTGTAATACATTTCACTTGTGGAGAACATCTTTTAGCCTTTCATCCTTCCTACCTTCTCCTGTAGCACAATACCATTTTCCACCCTCTGTACAGGAGAAAAGGTACATGTTCCCTTACAATACTAGATATTGGAAGTCCTAACCTTATAATTCTACAAGGGTCAATTTACAAGGCTATTCAATCCACAGTGTAGCATCTCATCACTTACTGTAAAAATGCCTATTAAGGTATTTCAAAGTTATTTCTATCTCCAGGTATATTCACAGGAATGTCAGTACCAGAGAAAACTAGATAGGACATGAGGACTGTGACAGTGGTTGGTCACAAATTAATGTAAACAGGATTAGTTTGTTTTCTTCCAGTGGCCTAGGAGGAGATTTTTGTCTCAGGTGTTGCAAATATGGGGCACTTTTGCAGTAGTATGGAAAGCTATAGAATTTGAACAATTTGCAGGCCCAACTAGCTTTGAAATTTTCCTCTCTCCCATCTTAAGCAGAAAATTAAACTGAAAATAAAAAAAAAAAAAATGCAAAAAAACCTCCCAAACCTGCTTTTGCCAGTGCTAAAATATGTTTTTGAAAGAATTCAAAAGCCAGGAAACTCCTAAAGTTAAGATTGCTCCCAGAAGGAAATTTGATTCCAGTGAACACTTCTGGTATTTCCTATTTCTGTTTTCTATTCTTGTTTAGTTTTTATTCTTTTAAATTTGAAAAACTTGACCAAACAAAACTAAACAGCCATACAGAGGTGTTTTACAACATAGGTGGCCAACCTATCACCTACAGATCAAATGTAGCCTGACACATAAATTCAGTCAAGCACTTTTTCCCTGATGCTTTCCTTTCCAGGAATGTCTCAAATATCAGCAAGAAGTAAGCTGCGGGCTGTGCAAATTATTCTTATGGTCTGCTCTTTTTTTGAAAAGACCCCTTTCCCATCACAAGACTCAAGCTTACAATTCTTGTATGATCAAAATCTCATTCCACATGATCAGAAACAAGGCCTGCAGTTCACTCTTCATGTGTCACCTGAGATTTGTTGACTTCGTTGTAGCTGAAAGACTGGGCAGTGTTGGCTGGAGAATAAAATATGAAGTATAAATAAGCATGAACTTAATGTATGCATCATAAGAACTTTCATATGTAGAATTAGTTAAGGTGGCTTGCTGCATTTGAGTCAAAAGCTTCGAATTTTTTTCAATGTTGGTACATAATTTAAAAGATCACCAACTTAAAGTATATAAATATCGATCAAACTAGGTCTTCAAAGCTTGAATGCTCTGTAATTTCTATAATGGATTGCTTTAGGAGAAGAAAATAGATTTGAGCAGTGAAAATTTTTGTAAGTGTTGTTTAATCAGCTTTTTTATTCTGTAAGTAACCACAAGTTTTTGTTCTTTAAACATGCATTTTGATTTCACCAGACAGCCAGGCAAGTGCTCTCCCACACCTGTGAGACGCCCTCCCTGCTTGCTTTTGCTTGTTCTCTCAATGGGCACTCTTAAGAGATTCTTGTTTCCTCACTCCAACTCTCCCTGACTCTTGCTCTCTCATTTGCCTCTACAGCGTTTCTTTCAAATTCATATGAAACATTCCTCTTCCATCTTTTTGTACTATTTCTCAACATAATAATAGTTTAAAGGTGCTGAATGTGCCTGTTGTGTATAACTTCTGTAAAACCATACATTTAATTTCAGACACTGGCGCTGTTGGAACGATTTAAATCAAAGCTAACCCAGGCAATTGAAGAAACTCCTGAAAATGAGGTTTCTGAACCTGAAGAAGATAATGATGAAGGATGGTGAGTTTTTTTCTGTGTTTACTTCTGGAAATCCTGCTGCACTAATATAGTCTCACTGTTAAGTGTAAATTTAATGAGTAGCAGAAACACCAAATGTGAAGATGGTTGCCGCAGCAGAAGTTAACTAAACTGTACTGGTTTAGTACTCTTGAAAATACGGTGAGAGAGAAAAAAACATTTTGCTTTGAGTAGTGTTAAGTCCTAGTAAAACTCTGTGTTGAGCCTGGTAAGTATTTTAAAAACTGATGGATGAGATGAAGATAGGCAGACTGATAGACTCACCTGAAATGTAGGGTGACCCTAACGAATCAGATAGCTCTGGAACTGATAAAGTGCTGCAGAAGTTATTACCTCAACACCTCCAGTCAAGGATGTCATGTTCATCTGCCATACAGAGAACCTGTCTTAGGTAGGTAAGGGGATAAAAATATGATTTGAAGCATGATCCTGAAGTCCTAGACTACAAGCTGTTAAATGATAGTAAAAATATCTGCAGAAAATTACTAAGCAAAAAAGGTAACAAAAATATTTTGTAAGGACAGATCATCTCTATTTATAAGGCGAGCAATGTAACTGGTCTAATAAAATAGGCTGTCTCTGCCTACAACTTTTTCCTTAGCTGTAGGCATAAACCATCAAAGCTATAGCAAAACCACCACTAAAACAGAAAGTTCAACAAAGATCTTAGCAAGCGTTTTAAGACACCCACTATTTCCATATGTCAGATAATTTTAAGTTATGAAGTGATCATGAGTAATTACATATATATATGATTATATATTATATACCCTTACGATCTTCCTAAAGAATCCCTTATTGGGAGAGGGAAAATAATGGCATGCCTACATGGCTGCATATCTCCAAAGTACTAGTAGCTATACCTGAAAAAAAATTAATTACAATAAGTAGAGAAACTGATACGTACAAACATGTGCATTAGACACCTTTTTAAAATTTAAAATAAATGATGTAACTAAATGTGATTAAAGCATCGTGCATCTGTTTTGAGAGGACTCATACAAGACAGTAAGATAAGCATGTTAATGAAGTTGTTACTCAGATGAGAAGACATTTAGCATTGGTAGGAAACACAGGCTGTCTAAATAACTTAGTAATTTTTACTGTCATTCTACAAATGAAAAAGATGTGCATACTGAAGTGAGAAAAGACTATGAGGGAAGATAATATATGGAACGAAATATTATTTTTACATCTTAATTTACATTTTTTTCCACATATTGATAAGATAGATTCTTCAACTATCTATAAGTTACACATCAATTTACAGTAAGCTATATTATAAAAATGTTTGGGGTTTTTATATTGAATCAGAATATATTAAGACTAGTTGAAGATATATTCCGTAAAATTAAATAAAATAAAATCATAGGTCATAAAAGGTAAAATGAATTGCAAGTTCTGAGACCAGTTATGTTGATGAGATTAAAATTTTAGATCACTTCTAGATGACTTTTCTCTCCTTCTTTGTATCATATACATGATGAATCATTGCATATATTTTAATTTAGTTAGATAAAGCTACACAGATTCTGAAGCTTTACCTTCACACAGTCTTGCTTTTTACTGAATCAAGCTGAGACCTAACATGGAAAATTCTAGGACTTTCAGAAAACTTCAGGTACACGTACTGGCAGAAAGACTAAAACTAGTAATGTAGCATTTAGTGTAGATTTCTTGCAGTTTACGAAACAACATTTTTAAATAACTGTATAATGATTGCATTTATTTTTTCAGTATTTCTGTGTAGGTATTAGTGTAGTCTGCTTTCATCTTAAGAGATACCTTGGCATTTTCATAACTGAAAATGCATGTAAGTTTTACTAAGTAGGCTATTTTGAATTCAGTGTTTCTTTCAAAATAATATCAATTCAAACAATTGTTTTTTATTTTATTAATTATATTCTTTTTTTTTTCCCCCAAAGGAATATCTGAGCATTTTTCATAACTTTAGAATCTAAGTAAATCATCCCTGTCTATCTCCATCTATCTGTCTCTCATTACTGATTTTTGATTTATTGAGAAGAATGAAACAGCATTTTAAAATGCAGGTTAGGCTTCTGAAGTATAAGTCTTCTTTCTTTTTTTTAGTGTTAATTCTATTATCTCAAAATACAGCTTTGCTTTCTTTGCTTAAGTTCTTTGACATATTTTAACAAAGAGATCAAAACACAAACATCTTGGCTTTGGATTATTATGTTTGAAACAATACAGAAAATAATTTCCTAAATCTTACCCTTTTTAGGGTAGCTGTTATTACTAACTTGCTGTTATTTTAAGTTTTCTCTTGTCACCATCTCTTTCCTTGCTTTTTCAAACCACATAGTCTTCCTTCATTATTTCTTTCTAAGGTCAGACTCTTTGAGATTGAAGGGTAACATACAGCATAAATTTTGAGAACCTTGAATTTCACTGTTACTTTGAGATCCTTCTAAGCTGCCAACATGGTGCTAAGTTCTCAAAGAATTTTAGAATATACTATTTCAATTCAAGGCAGGGTTGGATAAGGCTTTGAGTAACCTGGTCTAGTGGAAGGTGTCTCTTCCCGTGGTGGGGGAATGGAGCTAGGTGATCTTTAAGGTCCCTTCTGACTGTAACTATTCTATGATTCTATGACTAATGGCATTGTCCAACTACCTCTTAAATGCTGACAGGCTTAAGGCATCTATCACTTCTTTAGGAAGCCTGTTCCAGTGGTTGACCACCATCTTGGTAAAGAAATACTTCCTAATGTCCAGTGTAAACCTCACTTTCCATGAACCTGCAGGACTGATCTTTATGTCTAATATTTTCTTGTCACGGTATTATATCCAGTCTTTTAAAGACTTTATAGAGTCCAATCACTATCTTTCCTATTTCTTTCTGAGTAACTACTGTCACATAATTTCAGATTGTGAAGTTTTGTTCAGAAAATAATATTGCATTCAGAATTGCACTATAATGAAGACTTTGAATAATATGAATCCACATAATAGACTAATTAACACCATATTATTAATTTTGCACCACAGTAAACATGCATGTTAACTTTACATACAAACAAGAGTTATTTTGAAAAAAAATACTTTGGCGCTAAATAAATTGTAAAATGTAAAAGTTGCACAAATTGGCTATAAACACATACAACATTAACAAAGCAGTAAAGTCTTCTAAAGCCTATTGATAATTGTTAGAATTGCTTGGAAAGTTAAACTTCATATTTTGGGATAGGAGTTTACATTTTCAGTGTCTTTTTTATACTGGAATATTTGAGATGACTGTAGTAACTGCACATTTTAAAATTCTTTCTTAATTCAATGTACTCCTCAAAAGACAATAATTCTACTTTATTTGATTTTTATTGAATGTAATTAGTGTTTAGCATATGCATATGTGATACACACAAATTACATGATTTCTCCAGGCCATTTTGTAGGTCATGGTTGCTGGTTTTTGGGAAGTGAAAGCCTGCCAGTATGCTTTGCTCTTCTGTCAGGGTGTGTTATCTGAGGTTAAATGATTGCCTCTAAGACATTTTTATGTGTCCACATGAGTGGCCACACATTGAGGTATGATTTTCATTTTATGTCAAGATAGAAACCATTACCAATTTGTTATGTTTTCTTCTATTTGGCAAACTTCTCTCTACATATTTGGCTGAGCTGCTGTATTGGCACAGAGCATAGCAGACGTTTGGGCACTTTTCAGCAGCATTCTACTTTTTGTGCAAGAAAAAAAGAAGAAATATGACTCTATTGTAAACAGTGTGTATGGTGTTTGATAATTATTACCAGACTTTACTGTCTAAGAAGGCATCTGAGGAAGTCTTGTGAAGAGAGCTGAAGAGAAATGCATAATACTAAGTTTTAACATGAAATACCAGAATCTTTGGTGAGACATTCTATTGCAAAGGCTACCGCTGTGTAAGAACAATTATATATGTATGTCTGCAGCAATCAAAATCCAATTTCCCCTACAGAATTCCAAAGTATCAAAATAAACATAGTATGTACTGCCAGAAAGGGTACTTGTAACAATAAAAATGTCTGCAAACAAGTAGACAGACACATTTTCACAGCATCTGGGTACCTCGGGAAGACATGCTTGATCCTAGCTCTTCCAGGCACAAGCTTTATTGTTCCTGTGGTTCCATATAGAGAACTGTTGCTTATGCTTTTCTTTTAATAATTTGTCAGAAGTCTTGAATACAATTTGGTCATTAGCTGTTCTTTATTTGCTTACAGTCCAAATAAGCAAGAATCAGATGCATGACTTCATTCTTTTCTTGCACAAAGGTTATACAGAGGTTATACAGCTCTACAGAGGTAGGTAGAGATGATCTGACAGAATTCAGTACTCATTTAGGGCTAAAATTCTTACCCAAAATGACTTTTCCCCAAAATGTAGATGAGGTCCATCACAGCATCAGTGAGCTGACATGCACTTAGAGACTAATAGTATGAAAACCAGGTATGTCACAGCAGAAGACCCAGCTGGAATAACTCATCTACTTCTATGTGGAATTTGGAAGTGAAAACACTGCACAGGCTATAGTTTATTCAGAACATTGCTGCTCCTCATCTTCTTTAGGACTTGGACTGCTGCATACATATAGTTGCACACATGTGACACTACAGTGCCACTTCAGGGCTCTGATTATAATATCAAATAATTACAGCAATAGTAAAGTCCAAATTTCAGTCTAGAAATAGTTAAAACAACTGCTGATAACAAAACTAATGATGCAGATCTTGTAAACATGAAAATATTTTCCACAGAGAGAATCCAGCTATGGGAGATGCAGTCAAGTATATTCAAAAATTGGTTGCTTTAGTTAATGTGTGCAAAATATTCCTCTTCAAATAGGATAAGAGTGATACATAATACTCTGAAACAACCTCCCATCAAGTAATTCTGAGAGTTCTGAGTGGTTCATCTCTCTTCCAAAGCATGTAATCCGAGACTAGACACAGCACTCAGCTATGTCTTTGTTAGTGTTGAGTGGAAGGATTACTTTATGACATTGTTTCTTTCATGCCTGGTATCCAATCCCTTCTAAATCACAAATCTTTTCTTACTGAATGGTTGCCTAGTCTAGCTCTGTCCTGTACCCATGCTGTTGATTGCCCTTGTTTAAATTCAGCCATTACATTTTCTGAATTGTGTCCTATTTTTTGTACTACTACTGTTGTTTGTCAAAATCACACAAATTCTAAATACTCCTGTAAACTTTTGAAACACATCTTTACAAACTTCCTATTATAGATACATTCGTAATTATATTCTCCTCCAATAAAGTCATGAATGAAAGTGAGCTAACCAACCCTACCACATTAATCTTTTCAATTTGACATTTAACTATGGCTGTCTACTCCTTAAAATAGGGCTCTCCAGCTGAACTTTTGCCAGGCTTACATCCTTATGCAATGTAAGAAATATATATCTGCTCTTTTCCAGATGGAATACTGGTCTTTGTGGAAGGTATATGCATATGAAAATCCACCTGTCATACCCTTAAACAAAATTCTGGATTATCTTCCACTCTTCTCTCTCTCTCTAATCTTTGAAAACAAGCAGGGGTTTCCTGAAACAGCAAGATTTATTGACATGCTGAAGTATTTCTGTTTCTGTGAGAAATTTTGCAATCCTGACAATTGTTGAGCTCATGGAATTTTATGCAGAAAAAGTCTCCCAATTTTGCTTCTTTGAAGCTCACCTGGTTGCCAAGTCAATTTACCATAGTTCTACTAGGGTTCCCCATTGCCTGTGCATTCTCACAGATACAACACACAAGAAGGTTTACAGAACAACACCATTATCATTCTTGAATATAAAGCTTAGTTGTTATGATCAAGTAACTCGAAAGGAGCGGTACTCCATACTACCAAAGAACAAAATACACTGCACGCTAAACCAATCAAGTTTCCGCTACATTATAGCACGTAGGCTAGCAAATTATGGTGGGGGTTTTTTGTGTGAATTGATTGAAAAGATGTGCTATCCACTCAGTTCTAAACACATGTAAGTTCTTAGTTTAAGTACATAATAGCTAATAAGCAGCAAATACTAGAAGAGCACCAGAAGGTATTGATATATGAACATTGCATTGAGGCAATATTCTGTTCTTGCTTGAAGACTGTTTCCGTGGTGGTAATCTGAGTCCCAAAAAGTATGCTTTTACATTATTGTTTCTTCTTCAGTTTGAATCAGGTGGAAGATGCCCAATTCATCCTGCTTAATCTTCAATGTTCAGTGTAGAAACTGGAACATTAACGTGTGAAAGCTGTTCCTTACCAGGTGAACAAGATTATATGAAGTGCATTTAAACTATTGTTACCTCTAGGAAAACAGCCATGGTTTCTGTCATCCTCAGGAGTGGGGTTTGATCTATTATTAATCCCATCACTTCACAAGACAAGTCTGAAAGACCTGTTAGAGTTTGTGTAACAGTGGAGCCCAGTAATTTTTCCTTCATTCTGGTTTCAGATCTCATCGCTGGCCTCTGCCTGGGTTCAGTAATGAACTCTACAGCCATTTTGAATTTGACTGTGCCTACCAGCATGCTACAGACTTGATTTAATTAATAACATGTGATGCCAGTGTTTCATAACTGAACCACTGCAATGTTTCCTAGGTGAAATGTAAAGTGTTGGATGTGAATTACAAAGCTGTTTAATCTTTAAAGAGATCAACTTTTTCCTTCCCCATGGAACGTTATCGTAGCTGTAACAAGCAATGAATGTACATGAGACAGTCGGTTAAGTATTTTTGGGAGGATGTCTAGACTCTGCAACTTACTCTTGTGATATGAAATAAAATAAATCCATTCAGCTTTCAGATATACTGTGGGACAAGAAGAATGAGTAAAATGGGAATTTGGAATGTGGTGATGGTTTTTCACATGGTTTTTCTGTATAAAAATTCTTACAATTAGTGACTTACTAGTTAAAGTTAGTTCTTACAGTTAGTTAAAGTTACTCAACTTTGTTGACCCTGAGCTGTTCTAACCATTGGTTAATATGAGGGATAGGAAAAAAAGGCATTTTTTTAATCAAAGTGAGTAAGACAATGCCCAAAAAAATCTTTCAACTTACATTCAAAAAGTTGCTGTGAAAATTATGGGAGAATAAAGGTCTTCTATCTCAAACAAGTTTCAGACTTGTTAACAGATTTTTTCACGTGTGTGTTGTGTAATTACTGATGTTGGCATGGCAATTGTCACGGTAGTTACTTTTGACAAATCTCATTTATGATAGTAAGGATTAAAAACAATTAAAGTAGGATTTTAGTGACATTGTTCACTTAAATAGACTATTTAAAATCTTGTGGCTTTTAGAATACTTTTAAAGGTATCTTCTTCTTGGTCACAAAATACTATTTTGGTTTGCACAGTGGCACTTTGCATAGATCTGATGATCACATTATAGCAAAAAATAAAGGGAACAGGTCTGGATTTATTAATTTATTGCTTCTGTGGATAAAAACCTCTCTGAAATTCAGTGCTAACCATTTAAAGTGCAGCCTGGTTTATATATGTCAAATTCTGTTATCTGTTCCCAGTCCTGAATTTTGCAAACCACTACCACTGGGGCCAGTTAAATATTTTGACAACACTGGATGTTAATGCTAAGCCCTTTCTGCCAGGACATTCATTGCAATTTGACAGTATAATTTTTTACCCAGTTTGTAGAGATACTTATATATTGCTCCAGAAGAAAGAAAATCTGTATATGCAGAGAAGGTATTTTCTATCCACCGTCAATAGTTTTGTCGTTTATCTTCTTCAAAAAATGTTTTTATTTATAATACAAGGAAAAATTCTCTCAAATTATTTAACACTGGTTTCAGTGAGAAATCTGGTGCAGTTAGGAGTGGGAACACACAGTATTTAATTTATTTTGTATTCTCCCAGTAAAAGGCTTTGTGGCTGAAAGAGAGAGTTTGGGGTCTGGAAAAAAAAGTCATCAAGTTACCTCCTTTTCAGTGTGTGTTATAGACAGTTGGCTTGAATTGGTCTGGCATTGGGGGTCTTTTAATTGAATTTTTTTTTCAGATGCAGATAAATGTTGAATTTAGTGAGACTGTTTTTATATTCCAAGATTTCATTTATATTAGGAACTAAATCAAGATGCACACTGTTAGTATCTACACCACATACATTTGATGTCTTCCACATTTTATTTCCAGGATTTCCTATTCAATAGAGTGCTCACTATTAAACTTTGCATAGTGAAATTCTTCTGGATAAGTGTCTAAAAATAATGGTTATATTTCTTTCATAAACTTACCTCTATTCACATTTTCTAAAATACAGTCTCTTTTTTTGCTATAATATCTCAGACTGAGGATTATGAAATATGGCTTCCTCAAGATTAGCACCAGTCTCTGCAGATTCAGTTGCAGAAGCTTAACTGTGACAAACACAGTAAGCTCCTGAAAACTAAGCAGCAGTCTTTTTCACATGCCGATGCTAGCTTGGGGAACGAAAGAAAAAGTGCTGCTGTAATTTATGCCAGTGAGGCACAAAGATGGATTAAAGCCATGTTTGCTCCCCTCCTCCCATCCAGACTTGAGCCAACGTTCCTCCACTAGTCTGGAAAAACTGGCTCTATATTAAGTCTCTCCTGCTAAGGCCATTGATTTACTCAAATACATTTTTAAAAAGCTGACAAAAAAACTTATTTGATTGTTACAAAGGATAAAAGAATGCCAGAGGTCTGTATTAGAAACACATTGGAAAGAGGGGTTTCTTTTCTGTTTGACAAAACATAAGTGTTTGTTTGGGGTTTAGTATTGCCACTGGCTTTAAAGGAAGAAAAAAGGAAAAAATAATACCTTCTGCTCTAAATTGTTGGGTTTTTGTACCTACAGTTTTCTCTTCACCTCCACCCCTCTACTGCTAGAATGTGGTCAAACTTTGATATGTATATACTAACTGCTAGCCACTGACTCAGTCAGTAATTTTGTATTAACCAATTGTTCTTCTGCTGAAGTTGTATATTTATTGCTTCTAGCTGTTCAGCATGCCTGAGAAAGTCAGAGCATTTGGGGTGGGTTTTTTGTTTGTTTATATTTTGCTAATTCCTCCATGTCTAAGTTTGTTTGGACTAGGCATCTGAGCCTGGAATCAACTACCGTTTGACTTAAATTCAGAGATGATCCATGCTTTACTCAAAGGATATCTAGTATTACATTTACTGTCTGGAAATCTTACATGTTATGTACTGCCAGCAATCCCAGTGAAGAATGAAGAAATAATCTTCTAAATCTTTAATAGCCTAACTTAAGCTTCCTGCATATTTACATACCTTTTCAAGCACCCTAACTTTGTGTCATTCAATGACATGTTGAAACAGTAAGGATTTGGACATATTCAGAATGGGGAGAAGGAGGACAAAAGAGAAGGGAGAATGTCCAGATAATGTTTAATGTTATGAAAATCTGAGTATTTTTGTGCTAGAAATGCTCTCCTGTTCCCCTCACTGTAACTCTGTGCTCTGGTGATACAATACTGCCTGTCTGTTTGCGTTAATTTGGGGAGGCAATTTGCTGACTTTCAGAGTATCAGATACTGCACAAGCTGTTGCCAGAGACAGGATGCTAGACTGGATGGATCATTGGTCTATTCCGGTATGTCCTTATAGTAAATGCTGTGTAAAGTTTTTCTACACTGGTACACTGTCTGGAACAACATCTGGAATTTGCATTATAGTCTTCAGTACCAATCTACTCTACCAGGAACAGTTGTCTATGTAAAGCACCCAGTTTCTTTCATCAGTCCACTTAACATTTTTGTGAATGAGATAAGGGTGTAGTGTAAATGTACTATATATGAATTGTCACCAAACAGATTCAATATAAAAATAGGATAACTAAATACTTTATAGAAAAATATTTATTGCTTAAAATCAGAAGTCATCACAGTTTTACATGTTTCTAATTCTGAAACTATGAGGACTGATCATATTATCTTCCAGTGCTTTGATTAGTTAATTTGATTTTTCCCTTTCTCTTAGAAGTTACTTGCAACTAAGTTTTCTTTCAGTAGAGAAAAAAAATGTTTCATACTGTCTTGAACAATAAAAGGATACTCTGTTACAATAGTCTTCACCAAGAATACTTTGCGTTGTTGCTAGCTTTTCAAAAACTGAAGAATCTTTGGGGGTTTTTTATCCTGGATATCCCATACTTTGTGAAATATTAGTTTCTCATTATTTTTGCAGTGAATATTTTGGGGTAAGCCTGAGCACATAGCAGCGAAATAGAATATCTCAAAAAGTAGCATGTTAGAAGTATCTGCAAAAGTTCTGTTCTGATCATTTTATATTGTAGGCCTACAGCAAAAGAAGATACAAACATTCTTTGGCCTATGGAGCTCCCAGTTGCTGGTTATTCTGAAAAGGTTATACCTCCTTTTCTTCATGATCCAGTACTTATAATAAAATTTCAAAGACCTAGTCAAAGTTAAGAGAAATGTACAGTCTGACTTCGTATGATATTTTTAAAAGCATATTTTTATCAGTTTTGCTTGAGTAGAATTTTTGCTCTGTGCAAGAGCAGCCATAATACGTTACCACCATTGTTAACATCTGAATGCTGAAATGCTGTAGGCTAATAATATTCCATTCATCTGAAAGCTAGAAAATACCACTTTTGGTTCTTGCTGGAATTAAATTAACCTCAGGAGAGTGCTTGGGGCTAGAAGTATTTATAGCAATAGTGAAATCTTAAATTTCAGTCTAAAAAGCCATCTAAAATCTGTGCTCTGTACCTTATTAACTGATATGGATGGAAATGGCATTATTTTGATGTAGTATTACTTAACCTGTGAAATTGACTGCAACATGGCAAATATCTTTATTTATAGTGATTTTCTCAATACTCTTCTAAGCATTTTTAATATCAGAAACTTCTGCAGAATAATTAATGATTTTACTTTGGCTAGGCCCAAATAGCAAATCTTATTTCTCTTTTCAAATAGTAAGTCAACACATTTGAAAAATAGAAGCTTTTAAGAAAGCACAAAAAATAGGAGGGACAAGTAATCTGATCATTAGGAAAGGAGATGAGAAAACAGGACCAAAGGAATGTGGAATGGTGGAAACAAGCAGTGAAAGAAGGAAGAGTGAAATCTCTTAGCAGTACTAAGTACTATGGGGTAATAAGACAAAACATAGTCAAGGAAGCTTTTATCCTGAGCACATCTTTTTTCATGATGGCAGCGGCTGTGTGAAACAGTGAGAATTAGAGTTTAATCCAAGTTTGAGACTGTCTGTAGCAGTGCTTATGCTATCAAGCCTCATTGCTGAAAAGTCAGAACGTACTTCAGGCACCTGGGGAAAAATTAGTTTTCTTTTCATGATCTGAAAGAAAGAGGAACTTGGATTACAACACTCGTGTGTGAAAATAGGGATGGTGGGTTATCTCTTATATTTGGATGGTGAGGTAGGGCAGACAAAAACTAGGAAACTTGCCGGCAGGAGTTGTGTTGCACAGAATACTTAGCAATAGTTGCAGGTTTCATTAGAGATACAAACATATTTCCTCTCTCTTGCTGCACTGTGTTTACAAAACTATTTGTGAAGCTCTTGGACAGTATTATGCAGGGAATGGTGACAGCAGCCTGAGCCAAGAGACTAGTTTTGATTCTAGCATCTCAATTCTGAAGAAAGATGGAAACAAGATTAGGTATTACTAATTTTTTATTTTCCCCCGTCAAATTTCCCATTGTTTTATGGTTTTGACATTCTTTTTATCTTTTTTGTACTCTTGTTCTCTTGCCTTGATTCAAAATTTTTGCTTGTTTTCAATTGTCATGTCACATTCTTCTTCATTTTATTTACATTTTGGTCAGCCTCTTTTTCTCTGTTTTTGTTTCTCATTCCTGTCTTTCTTTTTAGTCTTTACCTTCCTCAATTTATTTTTCTTCTTGGCCTCTCAACTCTCTCACTGTTTCTCAACTGTCTTTCTTCTTCCTGTGCCACCCGCTACACTGCTGGAAGTGAAAAGAGTGCCAGTGAGTTCATTCTTCCAGAACAGCCAAAATGTGTTTTTCCTTTGGAGAGAGATCTCATTTGCTTTGATCTGTGGATTCACTCATCTGTTTTCTCATCTGTTCACATGAGCTACATTTCTATCCACTGCCTATGTATCATGAGAGTGATGGGAGGAAAGTTTTATAATGTTTCTTACATGAAAGCTTATAGTTAAGCACGCAGCTTTCCAATATTTGAAGGAATATGTTAGAGGCAAATACAATGTAATTTAAGGAAAGCAGTAGTGCTTGACTATGTGTTATTATTTTTCTTTTAAATATAATCATGCATTGGTGATAACTGAGAGTAGGTAACATTACTTACAAACGATATTGAACTCAAAAACAAATGGTAATTCTAGCAGTTATGGTCCATATTTCTCTCTTTCTATTTTTATACAGACTGTACAATGCAAGAAGCAGCACTGAATTTCTTGATACAGATACTTATTCCCGCTTAGTTCATTTAAGCATTCTGATGTGATTATTGCTTGATTCCTTTAATCTACATTTAGAAGTAGTTTGTAATTTTTGCCCATGTTCTGAGCGCCATTTTAGATGTACTGTCTGTAAGTACTGCATGCTTAGTAACATACAGTTTTGCATTCAGAAAGGGAAAAGCTGTGTGTTACTTTTTTTCCCATGCTTACTGATTGCAGAAACTAAGGATATATCACCAGCTGCCATATTTTATGCAGGTGCCTCCAAATGAATCCTGGCTAAAACTGCTTAGGAATTTACTTCCTGTCTGACAAAAGCTGCTATCCTCACAGCAGAGTTAGCAGAATGTGACTTTTGTCCATACCTGTTGATAATTTACTGCAAAGCTCAGCTATTTAAAATGCTGGTATAGGTGAGTGCAAGATAACATCCCAGGCTCTCCACTGAAGTGGTGGAGGAACCAGAGGGAATTCTATGTAGAGTTACTTGGGCAAGGAAGGTTGAATGCACACCAGGTGAGCTAATAACAGTCAACAGCTGTGTCAGTTTGGTAAGCAGGTTTGGAATTAAGCAAAGCAGCTTTGCACTCTTGTTCAGTTAGTATAAAAATCACTGATGCATGCAGTGCACGTGTACCTGGCGATCTGAGCTTTGTCACTAGTGCAAAAGTCTAGTGCTTCCTTGCTCTTGGTGGGATTCAGAGTGATGCAGTCCACTGGCTGCTACTTCAGTTTCTCCCAAAGGGCAGTTCTGGTAAGACCAGAGACACTGTGATACCAGTTTTCAGTTTAGGCTGCACTTAACATGACAGCCACCTGTCAGCAGCAAGCATATGGTTCAGATCCAGTACATGGCTTGCACATCTCAAAATCAGAAGGATTACTGCATATCATATCTTTTTTTGTAAGTACCATCTCATTAGAGTAGTTCAAAAGAACGTGATGTGTCACATGAATGATCTGGTTGAGTCTGCCTGAAAAACACTATGTAGGTGGAGTTCCTTCTTTGATGCACAGTTGGCAAATATAGTATGCCTATGTGTCCTGGTTTCAGCAGGGATAGAGTTAATTTTCGTTCTCATTATTGCTATGTTTCAAGCTCAGTTTGAAAGGAATATCATAGAATCATAGAATGGTTAGAGTTGGAAGGGACCTCAAAGATCATCGAGTTCCAGCCCCCCTGCCATGGGCAGGGACACCTCCCACTACACCAGGTTGCTCAAAGCCTCATCCAGCCTGGCCTTGAACACTTCCAGGGATGGGGCATCCACAACTTCCCTGGGCAACCTGTTCCAGTGCCTCACCACCCTCACAGGAAATAATTTCTTCCTAATATTCAATCTAAATCTCCCTTCTCCTAGTTTAAAACCATTACCCCTTGTCCTATCACTACACTTCCTGAAAAAGAGTCCCTCTCCTGCTCTCCTGTAGGCTCCCTTCAGATATTGGAAGGCTGCACTAAGGTCTCCCCAGAGCCTTCCCTTCTCCAGGCTGAACAGCCCCAGCTCTCAGCCTGTCTTCATAGGAGAGGTGCTACAGCACTTTGATCATCTTCGTGTCCCTCCTCTGGACCCGTTCTAACAGGTCCATGTCCTTTCTATGTTGAGGACTCCAGAACTGGACACAGTACTCCAGGTGGGTCTCACAAGTGCAGAGTAGAGGGGGAGAATCACCTCCCATGACCTGCTGGTCACGCTTCTTTTGATGCAGCCCAGGATACGGTTGGCTTTCTGGGCTGCCAGCTCATGTTGAGCTTCTCATCCATGAGCATTCCCAAGTCCTTCTCCTCAGGGTCTGCTCTCCAGCCATTCTCTGCCCAACCTAATTTTGTGCCTGGGATTGCCACATCCCAGGTGCAGGACCCTGCACTTGGCTTGGCTGAACCTCATGCAATTTCCTCTAGCCCATCAGTAGCCTATCAGTAATGCATATTATTTTAGTTGTTTACAGTGTTTATAGTGTTCAAGGACTTGTTTCAGCTTCCCACAGAAGCTGAGAAGGAGCTTAGACAGAACAATAGACTGGCCAGTGGAATGTTCCATACCATAGGCCCCTGCTTAGTATATAAATGGGGGTTGGCCAAAGGGCAGGAAGCTATAATCATTGCTTGGGTTGAGCTGGGCAACCAATTCACCAGGAGGTGAGAGTGATTTGTGTCTTGTAGATTCTTTTACCATTATTATTATTGTTGTTGTTGTTATTGTTATTTTTCCTTTTCTCCTGCCCTTCTGGGAGGATGAAGGGGGAGTGAGCAAGCAGGTCTGTGGTCCTCACTGCTGGCTGGGGTTAAACCACAACACTGTGCTAGACTGTTGGACACACAGGTTAATCATACTGTAATAGTTCTTGAATGCTTTTTGATGCACTGCAATTTCTTTTTTAGCTTCAGTTGCAGCCTACATTCTCCCTCTTGTTATCTTCTAGAAAGTAATCAAACTGATCGTAAAGGTAATGTCTTAGTTACTACAGCTTAAAAACATACAGGAGGTACTATGCTAGTAGCTGTGAAGAAGCAGTCTTCTTTGCTCACTGTTGCAAAAATCATTATCTGAGAATACCATTAGGCTAGGAGAGTATTCGCACACCTTTGAAATCCTGTGCTGCTTCTGAAACTGTCTTAAATGAATTCAGGTATTTCAGTCTAATGTTTGAAGACATTTCAGTTTTGGAATACTGAAGGTAGCCAAGTACTGAATGTCCTTTAGTAACAGGGAAGCAAAGAAGAGCAGTACAGCAGAACAGCTGTTTCCCCATTACATGGGATAGGAAAATGGTTAAACTGTAGGATGTTGACATGTGGTCACGGTAAAAATCAACTCCCTCCAGCAATTCATCTTTTCTAAGGTAGCTTATTCTGATTTGCAGGACTGTCTTAATAAAAGAGGCTAAGAAAATAATTTTATGGTTACTTCAACAATTGTACACCTAGATACTTTAAACCCAGAATCATCAATTTTGGCAAGCTATTTTGTTAAAATTAGTTTTGAGCAAAAGAAACCTCAGGTGCAAAACCTTCTTTTTTTCTTTTTAGTTTTGTATAGGAGATCTGGCAACTTTTCATCCTTTAAATTTGGAAGAAAAAGGATGATTTAAAGTTGTGTGTCTCCATTGTTTAAAATGAACTGTAAACAGGCAACAATAAGCACAATTTAGTAGGTTCCCAAAGGCCAGGCATGAAGTCAGAGCCTTCGGCATAGCAACTGCAGAAGCATAACTGTGCAGCCAGCTCCCCACTGAACTCAAGAGCATGTGGAATGGAAGAGAGCTATAAACCAAACAAGGAGAAATCTCATTCAACCTGTACTTGAGGAAGTGCAGCCCTATCTCTGCACTTGGAAAATTATGCAACTGCAAACTTTTGCCGGGGGAGCTTGTGTAAGATCACTGTAAATTCACATAAGAAGTAATTATTAAATACTTACTATGTTCCTTAAAAAAAGACAACTATTTTAATTGGTTTGTGAAAATTATATTAAGAGTAATTTACCACTTACATAGATGCAAAACAGGTCTACCTGTGAAGATGTGTAACTTGCAAAAAATAGGCTTAAGTTCACATCAGGAAAATATTTTTTAAACTCTCCACTGCAGTCTGTGTTTATTTTGCTTTACCTATAAAATGCTGCATCTGAAGTTGATTCTGGGAATATCAAGAAGTTTCTTACTATTGGCTTATTTTTAATCACAGCTGGGAACATCTTAGTGGAAAGTTAGGAACAGGAGTCAGAGACTATGACTTCTTTCAGCTCTTAGAGAGAAGTAAACATTGCTTAGTCTGAATCCACTGCACCTAATTTGCAAACTACCTGAGACGTAGCATGGCCTGACCCAAGGATTAGAGATGTATTTATTTTTAATTCCTATTAGTTACATCCTGTAAGTGTGCTGTGGCATACTTTGAAAACCCAATTTGATGAAATGGCTAAGTGTGATTATACTTTTATATACACTCACGTAACACGCTCTAAAACCACTCACCAAGGGACGACTCCATCTCTTTAGCCCTATATTTTAATTGAGACTAGGACAGTGTGATTTGGTATGTGTTCTTAAAAAAATATTCAAAAGCTCATCTTTAATAAGTTGAGAAGAATATGACAAATTCAGAAAGCATGTTAACTAAAATAAATTACTTCAGTCTCTCCACTGTGAGACAATGTTTTTATAATTAAACTACAAATACACAATCATGAGTCACACCGATGGTACATTATGTTATTCTGAATTGCAGATATGACTAAAAAAATAAGTTTGGGTGTTAGTAGTATGTACAGAGTTAGAATCTACTGAAGTTTTATACACTGGAAACAAATCTTAAGTATTTCCAAAGGACAGGCATAATAATATGCAGGCATGCTGATGATACTGTACAATAAGAGATTGATGAAACCCACATGTCAAGAAGCAATTGTGGTGAAAAGTCTCAGCTTTTAAGATTTTTCTAAAGTATTCAAATAGATCCCATAGAGTCTATAGTTTGAATTTTTTCTGGTTTCTTTAATAGTACTGTATTGTAAACTCCAGTAACTGAGCTAGTTCGTTCTTTATGTATGTATGGAAATTTGCACTAGAGCTCTTTGAAAAATGAATTCAAGACCTCTTACATGTTTCAGGAGACTGATAAAGCAGTATTTCATTGGCTACAAAACTTTCATACTCATACTGACTTGTTTTTCTTGGCTTTGTGTCACAAAGACTGTAGACAGACATCTAATGCTATAAAGATTGATAAGAGAATACTTCTTATTATTTTAAGTTGTCCCATCAAAGATGTTTCTGCAGGTGATTAATACAGAATCCAAACATTTGTTGGAGTTTTGCCTACATGTCTGTTTGCCCTGAAAAAATCTTTTAGTTCCATTTTGTGTTGTTTTTTAATTGAACGTATGAACTTCTTATTCTCCTGTATGCTAAGTAGCAGCTCTATTACAACTGTATATTCAAAAGTCTTTCAGAGTTTTCAGTAAATTCCAATAGGTTTACAATCAATCAACTTAGAAATATTTTTGGTCTTCTTCTCTTTTCCTCCCCCCTCCCTTTTAAGGACAGTAATTTATTTTTTTGTCTAAGATTTTGTTTGTCCAAGCTAAAACTTGTGATTTTCTGACAGCTTCTGCAGTAATTCTCAGCTCAGTGACACCTGCTAGTGAGGCCATACATTATCATCTCCAGGCCTTTCTGCCACTGCCTAAAGCTACAGCTAACAAACAACTTTTGACTCCGGGTTATCACAGAATCATAGAATGGTTTGGGTTGGAAGGGACTTTTAAAGGTCGTAAAGTCCAATCCCTCTGCAATGAGCAGGGACATCTTCAACTTCATCAGGTTGCTCAAAGACCTGTCCAACTGAATTTGAATGTTTCCAAAGATAGATCATCTACCACCTTTCAGGGCAACCTGTGCCAGTGTCTCACCAGCACCAGAGTAAAAAATTTCTTCCTTATATCTACTCTGAACCTACCCCCTTTTAGTTTGAAGGCTTTTAGTTGAAGGCTTCCCAGAGCCTTTTCTTCTCCAGGCTGAACAACCTGAACTCCTTTAGCCTGTCCTCATAGGAGAGGTGCTCCATCCCTCTGAGCATCTTCTTGACCCTCCTTCGGACTCACTCCAACAGGTCTTTCATGTACTATGGACTCTAAAGCTGGGGTCTCACCAGTGGAGAGCAGAGGTGCAGAATCACCACCCTCAACCTGCTGGCCATACTTCGTTTGATGCAGCCCGGGATGTGCTTGGTTTTTTGGGCTGCATGTGCATATTGCCAGCTCATGTCCAACTTTTCATCCACCAGTACCCCGAAGTCTTTCTCTGCAGGGCTGCTCTCAATCCCTTCATCCCCCAGCCTGTATTGATACTGGGGGTCACCCTGACCCATGTGCTGGACCCTGCATTTGGCCTTGTTGAACCTCCTGGGGTTCACATGGCCCCACTTCTCAATCTTGTAATGGTGATGTTTTCAGATTACTGGAAATCTGCTGAAATGTGGAAATACCTACTGGGGGGGGGCGAATTTCTAATCAACAGTAGAAAAAGTATTGGATTGAGCAAAGCATTAGTTTAGTCTGGAATTCAAAGATTTAGAAAGCATGACATGCACCAAGTTAAGGCGGAGCAGCAGAACCTGAAGAATTCCCTTTTTGATCTCCTGTGTACCCACTTCAAACCTTTTCCATGCAACCTCTTGTGCCCTTTTGTAAAACCCTAATGATGAAAGGAAGTACAAAGTGACTAATAGGAAAACTTGAGAAACTGTCCTTGCTCCTCGGAAAATTATTCAGTGTGTTTGAGAAGAAATGTTAAATAGAAAAAGACAGGACAAGAGGGTTCAGTACATGAAATGATGTCCAGCAGAGCAAACTCTAGCTGCATTTTCCAAAATGGGTTTTTGCAAATGTGATTACCCTATAATATTAGGGTCTACTAAGAAAGAAAAAAAAATCGAAACAAGCAAAAATTACAATAAAAAAAACAGCAAAACTGTAATTATTTTTGCTGTGCACAAAAATATTTCACAGTGCTAAAATTCTGCTATGCATATCATAATTAAAAATCACAACTTTCTGGTCTTTCACTGAATTTGAGCTGTGTTTTATTTTTATAGGATGTCACATGTACTTCAGTTTGAAGATAGAAGCAGAAAGGTGAAAGATGCAAGCATGCAGGATGAAGACACTTTTGAGATCTATGATCCACGGAATCCCGTAACTAAGAGGAGAAGAGAAGAAAGCAAGAAGATAATGAGAGAAAAAAAAGAAAGGAGATAAAAAGAACATAAAGCTGGCCAGAGCTGCCTTGAAAAGTGACTGCAATAAAGCACTTGCTCTTTTGTAGGCTGAAGTTCCTAAAAATATCACTGGACAAGTGTGGAAAGGAATCTTTCAAGAACCTGTTGTGCAGTTTTGAAGCAGAGCTATCATTTGTTTCTTAAGTTGTGCAGTCAAATACTCTCATTCTCCAACATCTCTAAAGGTTTTCAGAATTACGTATTTAATAAAACAGCTGATTTGCCTTTTGTCTGTACTTTAATTACAACAGTCACCATCATTGTTTAATCAATATGTGGTAGTCAAAAACCTTCAACATAATGAATGAGAATTTGTCTAAGCAGGGGTGAAATTAGAAGATGGAATCCCCCTGTGCAGGCTTTAAAGATTTTCTGAAAGTATAATTTTATTATTTTTATTATTTTTTTGAAAAGGCATATAAACATTGCAGCACTAAACACTGCCTGCCTGAACCCCTCTGTTGCAGAGTTGAGATGATGCACTTTCAGATTTCTTTAGAAGGGTCCCAGCTTTCTTGAAACAAACTATGTTAAATTTGAGGATTTGGTTATTTTGTTCCTTCTTTTGAAACACATATTGTGACAGAGATCCCAGCTTGGGAAGCTGAGATAATGCACAGGAGTGTTACTTCACTATCTGTACCCCATGAACAAAAAAAAAGATAATGTACTGTAGTGGTTGCTTAAACTGTTGGCAATACCAGAAACATCAGTCTGGTAGAATTTTCACTGTAAAGTACCTGGTAATGAAGATTGGTTTGGTAATTAGTCTGATACAGAAACAAAACAAACAAAAAAAAAGTGGTGTCTCATTAAAAACATAGCTCTGTTTTAAAGTATTATTTTACCATCTAAGAATGAACAACTCATGTTTCCAGTTTATAGACTTTCTACAGACTTGTTCCCCCAGCTGCTAATATTTTTACAAAAAATAGGAATTTTAAGTCCTGCTAGCTTACAGCATTTCTGATGCTGCAGAAGCACAGACTACCCACACGAGCAGTAACTGAAGAAGAGCAAGCACAATTGAGCAAGGTCATTGAAAAGTACAAGCAGAGTGTTATTGCTGATGTTGTTTTTAGAACAAGTTCAGTAAGGTATGGTGTTCTTATCAAGCTGCCACTGACAAATTTCTTGATAGGGTTTGAGGTGTGAGATACATAAACCTGCATTGGTGGGTTAATATGGCCTGAATGTCAGAGGTTAGATTAATACAGACTATTGCTTTAATGTGCGGTGCAACCTTTGAGATAAGAAGAAAACTTGGAGGTGTGATGTGAGAGCCTGTATAAAGCTGTCATTATCCTCCTCTTAGGCTGAGTGAATTATACTGTACCATGGTGTAAAGAAGTTAAGAGGGGTTACATTCTTAAATGCAAGCCATTCGTAAACTGGTGAGTCCAAGTGTTATAATCAAGTTATTTTCTGTCGGGCTGCAATTGGCAAAATCAAGAACATCTAATGTCATATGCTGTTATCTCTGTTCATTCCTGTGTTTGTGGAAAAGATTTTGAAACAGTCATTACAGGAAATGGTCATATCAGACCCCTATTCTGATGGGGACTGGAGGAAGGAAGAGAGAGTGAATGTGTGCATGTGTGTTGGCAGAGGAGGTCAGCATGGGGAACATGAGGATTAGATCTAGAAGGAAACCTAAGGAACAATTCCAGTAGATGCTACTGTCTCTGTAATAGAAAAATGTTGTTATTATGAATTTTTCCCGTAAGCTAAAGTAGGATTCATGAGTCAATGAGTGGGCAAGTTGACTAACACTCCTTTTAGCGGAATCTTTTTGCTGACTACCTGCAGCAGCTCTGTGTGTGCTGTATGAGATGATTCCTGGTTTTAAGCATTAGCCAAGCATAGGGAGAAAAGATTAATGCAGGGTTTAGGGCTCTGCTCAGTAGTAAGAGGTCTGAAAGACTGGACTTTGCAGGACTGGTAACATCACAAGAACAGGAGAGTAAGTATGCTGACATTTTCTTCATAAGTGAAGTGCGTATTGAAAATCCATAAACATTTTTCTGGAGCTAATGTAACTTGTGTAATTAATGCTAAAGTTGAAACCTGTTGCCTCGTAGGAGAGTGCAAGGGCTGGTCCCAGTGGAATGATGCTCACCCCAAGTAAGTGCCTTATTCCTGTGTCTAATGAATATCATTTCAGGTGTAATGGACATTTACTGCAATAAGACCAGGTCCCAGTAGTAAGCTGTCAATGTGCTTTGCACTATGGCTGGCTGGATACAAAGAAGGAAAGCCTTTTGGAAGGGACATGGGGTTTGGTTTCAGGATCTTTTGAAAATGGGAGTTGGCACCAATTTCCCTTGCAGTTTGCATTTTGCTCTCTAACAAACCCATACATAAAGGTAAGGGTATTTGGATTAAAATCTTTGTGTTTTTGTAGTGATTGTGAATGGAAAATCCACTTTACCTTGATAGGGACTGCTGCAAGTGCCAGGCCTGGGATGTTTTGTGAAGATATTTGGACTGCTTCTGTCCAAAATCAGTCCTGTGCCACTGGGGCCTGGTATGAAGCCTTGTGCAGGCAGAACATGAGGGAGCATCAGCGAGAAATGCTACAAATAGGTGGATTCAAGCATTTTTAAATTTACCTGTTTCCCAGAAACATAGAACTTCTGAAGAGTTTTTAGTAATTGCAGGTGGTTGTTACAAGTGATACTAGTCTTCAGGGCTAATCAGCCTTGCACAGCATTCGTTGGATAGGTGTCTCTTGGAGTTCTCAAGTCTCCTGTATTAATAACAATCAGTATTTTTCAGGAAAAGGATCTGTCTTTATTCCTTCCCTAAGGAAAGAACAAAACTATGATTGTAGGAAAGAAACCACACTTATGCTGTAAAGTTACCTTCCATTTTTAAGCAAGGCAATTTGAACCAGCACCCCTGTTCTTATTTTGTCTTCATTCAACCCAATGACAAAACTTTCCTAGCACTAAGGACTGACATAAACTACACATGAGAATATTAGAAATTATTGCAACTAATCAATGAAGAATCACAAGTGGGCTGAGGTGTCTAAATTTTATTAATTTCACTAAGGCAAGAGATGTCTGGAGCAAAGTTATGGAAAGCTGTCAGAAGCACACTCAGGTAACTGTCTGTCATGGTTTCAGCCAAATTTACCAAATGAAGGTTGACAGATGGCCCTTCCTCCCCCCAAAAAAGAAAGGAGAGGAAGGGATTTTGGAGTTTAGAATGAACTAGACTACTTTAATCAAGTATTAAATTAAAATAAAAGGAAAATAATGAAATAGATACTGTATATACTAAACCATATCAAGCTCCCAGGATGGTGCCCACATCATCAGCAGGCATCAGGAAAAGTCCCAGCCTGAACTCGGTGATCGACTCCAGAGCTGGATTCCAGAGCTGGAGACAGGAACGCTCGGACCGGGATCAAAGGCAGACGAACAGGCAGGGTCCTCCTTGGACGTCGGCCATCGAAGAAAGAAAGAAAAAAAATGACCCTTTGATCCCTCAGCTTTTATACTGAGCATGATGCAGATGGGATGGAATATCCCATTTGGTTAGTTTTAGGTTACCTGTCCTGTCCACTCCTCCTGCAGGTGGGACCCCTTTACGCTTTTCCACTTCCAACCCTCCAACGGGGCAAATAACAGAATTCCCTGACCTTGGTTGTTACAGCAGTAAGTATAAGCAACGGACTCTCTGCAGACCATCCCTTGGTATAAACAGGTCTTATCGCTGTGAGAGTGAACAGTTTTCTGAACAATGTGCTGTTAATTTCAGAGTTTAGTTTGTTAGAAGAGGCCCAGCTAAAAAAGTAAAATTGTAAAACAGAAAATTAATTTGTTTTACCTCAAACCAAGACCCGTCCTTACACCCAATACTAAGGAGTAAGAACCGCAAAGAAAGAGATTGAAATTATGACAGTTCTCTGAAACAAGTTTGCATTGTCACTGCCCGCTCCCATACTGCCAGGGACAATCCTGCCTCTTCCCCATACTGCTAGGCTAGCAGAGCCATCTTTTAACTCAAACCTATTTCACTCATCATCTGATATTGCTATAGTTACATCAAATGTTGAACACTACAGAATTGCAGCATTTTTTTAGACTATGAAATACGTGTGCTCAGTTACACATTTTGGCAATACTGGAGAGCAAGTGGGAAATGCGATGTGGGCAGGTGTGTTCCTCTCTGCAAAGCAGCAGTCTTATCGAGGTTAGTGGCTGACAACTGGAGGAACAATTGATTTTGTGGTTGTAGAAAGGATTTGTTCTGTGGTAGCGAGGTTTTTCACTGAATATGTTTTATTGAATCCTTTTATTCAGAAGCTGTCATGTTCCACCCTGGTGGCTAGCACCTCACCTATCTGTGAGATCCATTTCTACATGATTGTAACATAAAGCTAGGAACATTTGTCTGCACAACTATTAATACAAAGCCAATGTTTGGGAAGTTTTCCTTCCTCAAAATGCTAATTAAGTGCACAGACCACCCAGCTTGAAGCTGCGTGCCACAATGCTGATACATAAATAATCTCTCTGAAGAAGTCACTGTTTAGAATTGCAGGGTGTGTTCCACTTCACTACAACCATCACCTGCTTTTTTGGTTACTTGTTTCAGTAAGCTTAAAATGGTGGAAGTTCAAGTTATGACTGAATCTTGAGTTAGAGCACAAAGGTCAAACTACCGATTTTTAGCAGCAGTTAAATTGCAATGTCTATTCATTAGCTTTGCTGCCAACACAGTGGGCCGGTGTTGACAAACATTCTGTGAAATAGAGTCCTTTCAGTCATGCTTGCTTTCGGTGTAGTGGGACCTTTCCTTATGTCAGAGGGAATTTAACTTTCCTAAATGAAAAGAAAGGGGGGAGGGAAAGTCTTACATCCCTGCACACAGCAGTCTGTTGGTAAAATTGACTTTTTTTTTTTCCCAAACCAGCTGGATTTTGAGTAGATAAGGTCCTGCTAGGCCATATCTGATAATAGCAAGATCCTCAAGAACAGCTTAATGGCTTACCTCACAAATCCTGTCAATGGTGCCAACAGCTAGTATAGTGTGCCCTTTCTGCTTTGGAGCTAAAAAAACCCTGAAGTACAACTGAAGCTGGTTCATTTCTGCTGAACAGCCACTGCTCCTGGGCTGCTACGGGTGCACTCTGCAATGACGCATCATGCAGCTTCCCTGGGCTGTTGGCTTGCAGCATGAGCAGCTCCTGGGGACAGGTTTTTCCCATGCTGTCTCCATTCCTCAGTAGAAGGGTGTCTGAACTCTAATGGTTAAAATAACTACACACCAATGTTGCTTGCTTTCATCTAGAGGACCCCCAGTTTGCAGGAGAAACAGTTATGTTTTGGCAACATAAAAACTAGCCTCAGACAGAATGGATAGCTCCAGACTCTGCCTCATTCTGGCAGAGACATGTGTCTGTCGTTACTTAAATGAGGACAGACTTGTGACTTCTAAGTGTGTATTCTCAGCAGAAGATGTAGATATTTGCTTACATCTTTCACTGTAACAAAACATGAGCCAATCATACAGTGGCTACACTTAGAAGATTGCTGCTAAAGTATATACAGCACAGAGGATGTAAACTGAGAAGCAAGATCACATCTCCTCATGTTTCTTATAAAGATACGAAGTGCTAGATCAATCATGAATATCTACCAAATATCACTAGTTAACACAGGAGGCTGAGTGTATTATGTATCCAGGATGCACATTGAAAAGGATGACACTGATGTCCCTTGATGAGAACTGGAAGCACTGGTGACAGATATCCACCACTGTCTCCAGCTCCATGCTTCTCCGTGCTGCTCAGTGTACGTGTAAAGTCATCCAAACTGGATAGGAGCAACTGCCTGCTGGTCCCCTGGCCTCCTCTTTCAGCAGCTGCATTAACCACACTCCATTCACCAGCCAATTTATTTTCCTTCTCAAGCAGTACCATAGACCAAAAAGTCACTGAGTTAATACATGCTTGTATCCATAAACTCTCATCCAATTTTTGAATATAGATTATCATCACTTGACGAAACACTCCTGCCTTGCCATTATCATAATCTCACCATACCCTTGTCTAATGCCATAAAGTGATCAATTATTCTGGTCTGATTTGCCACATTCCAGCTTGCTAGTCACTAATGTCTCATGCTGATGGACAGAGACTTCATACCCATGGTGGGGCTCTCTTATGGATAAACTTTGGTCACGGAATCTGCAACACACCCAGGGCACCCAGCTTATGCACCTCAGCTGTTGTTACTACAGAATAATTTTCTGAATTAATTTTCTTATTTTCTTTTTCACGGTATTGTGAAACAAATACTTGTTTTTCTTGAGAGGATTTCTCTTTCACTTCAGTATGCATCACAGATAGGTTTGGGTTGTTTTTTTTTGTTGTGGGGTTTTGGTTTTTTTCAGAACCCTCTCACATAGCACCAGTTTCATTTATAAGACAGATTGGAAGAGTATGTTTAAAAAGTTACCGCATACTTGTTCAGTTCTTTCTTATGCAACTCATCCAGATGTGTATGAAATGTTTTTTTGCCTCCCCTGACTTCATCATTACACTCTCATCATGCCTTCCATGTCAGCCACTATTACCAAAGGGCTGGAGGAAAGGTTACTACTCTGCTCCTCCCCTTTTCAAAATGGATAGGTTTTACATGTATAGACTCTGCCCTATTGTCCTTTCAAACTACCTTTATAGTTATCTTTCAAACTATCTTTATATCTAACATAGAATAATAGGATGATTTAGTTTGGAAGTGATCTTAAAGATCATCAAGTTCCAACTCCCATGCCATGGGCAGAGACCCCTCCTGCAAGACCCGTTTCCTCAAAGGCCCATCCAGCCTGGTCTTTATAACTCTGTGTGCTTGACTTCCCAATGCAGAGCTGGAGAACCCTAGAAACTTTAGAAAAGCCACAGTTAACCTGCAGATGCATTTTATTTTGTGTGCATGTGTTGTTCTGTACATACTACAAATGCAAAAAAAACTGACTTCAAAGCTTCAGTGAGTAGATTTATAATTGATAGTTTGACTTCAGAATGTTTAAAACACTTTCTCTGTGTATCTCAATTTTAAAATTCCTGGAAAACATGCCAAAATACCAAAATTGTTTTTCCTCCTTGCTCTCGATCCTACCTTTAAGTTACACATAAAGGATTAAAACTGGAAGACACTAGAAAAACATATTATGCCAGACTGTTATACTAAACTGACATTACCAGACTAAGTATGAAGTGTCTGCTACTTAGAAAAATCTGACCACAGAATAAAGGTCTTCTGATTGTAATCTACAATTGATATCTGGTATTCCTCCAAAGCAGTACAAAAATCTGAAAACTAATTTTGGAGGAAAAAAATTCAAACTTACCTTTTCCATCTTTTTGAATATAAATTGGTTGACAGTAACCTTCTATACCAATTTAAAAGAAGCACAAGCACACTACTTTTACAACTCTAAATTTACAGACATTAAAGGAGACTACAAACAAGACAGCATCTTCTCAAAAAAATAAAGTATCTGTTGAACCTCAGTGTATCAGAAAAAAAAGTTGCATTTTTATGAATATACTCTCCAAATATAAAGAAGGAACTTTGCAGTATGGAGAAGGTAGAGAGATAATCTACTGTTCTTGACTTAGAAGATCACATGGAAGAGAAAACAACTCCTGATACAAAAGCTTCTACTACGGTTCTGATTTTTAATTTATGAATGCACTGGCTGTGGAACAAAGCAAAATATGACAGTCATATTCCTCAGCCAGTGGGACTCACAAACTTGAAAGTCCAGTCCAATACTCATAAGGTTATTTAAGTTGTACACTTCCTCCCCTTTATGATTTCTTTTACTTTATACCAGTAAAAGGGCAGTTACAGAACAGCCCTAGGATAGGATAGCCTTTTTTCTTTCTTTTTTTTTTTTTTTTTTTCTCATTTTTTGGCAGTAATAAAGCATTGAAAACTGACTTTTTATACTGAACAGAGTCTAGAAGACCATGTTTTTGCAGCAGCTATTGAAAACTTGGCTTCAAAATCAGGTATGATCTTCTTCAGAAGTAACTTCTGAGTCAAACAAATTTTAACACAACATTTGCACTCAAAGGACACTTCTTTCACCTGCATTCCTGGCAAGCAGTGAGAGACACTGATTCACAAGTGACCTTGTATTTTCCCCATTTTTGATTTTTTGTAGCTTCACAATGTGAATGGCCTGTATAATCTAGCCTGTATTATCAGGTATTTTGCCCTTCTATCTCTAAAGTTATTTCACCAGAATGGC
>VZRU01015316.1:31361-41363 GCA_013398155.1 Pedionomus torquatus
TATATATATATATATAACAGTATATATAAAGTAATTTTTAAAAATATTTCCTTTACAGCTACACTATGTACATTTACAGGCTATGCAAACCAAAAATTTACACATTAAGCACAAGAATTATTTCAAATGGTAGAGCATGGGTTTGTTCCATTTGTTCTTATGAACTGGGACAGACTTGGCAACAAGGTATAGTATGCATTAGCACCTAAATAATGCTTCAGGGGGATGAGCTGGGATAGTCAACTATAATATTTGCCCTATAGATGAGGAAGACAGTTTTTAAGATGTCTAATCCTTGAGAGGAAACAGAAATAGGTATGTTTTAATGGAGAAAAAGATGTTGTCATCTAGAGCATCCAAACAATCAATGTGCCCGTGAATGACATTGCATAAAAAGATTTGAGAGCTGTAAAAGGGAGAGGAAAAAGTAGTTCTGATCCAGTTGCTCCAGGCTTGCTTATATTTATAATGTAGGTGGAAGAGGCTTCTTCCACTGTTTTGTGAGTTGATTTTAAGAAGGCAAAAATCATCAGACGGAAAAACCACAGTAAGCAATGTTTGCCTTTGCCAAACAAAGAATTTACTTAAATGTCTGCAACTGAAAAAAACCACCCCCAAACCAGCTTATTTCAACCTCTAAATTTGATGCACACTACTGTTTTTTGTTTGATTTCAGGTGGGTTCACTGCTACAAGATGAGACCTCATATACCAGAGAGACCAGAATATACTACCTCACTGTCATATAACTTAGGCTCAGTCATACCTCAGACAATATTTTTACAAGGTCACTTTGCAAAAGTATGTCTAGCCTATCCAAATGACAATATTATTTATGCCAAAGGTTTCAATTTAGGGATGGAAGTATTCCAACTACTGTTTAATAGGCTATATGGAGAGGCTAAGAAAACATCATTTGTTGCACACACAGCTTATGTATATAACATAGAACTAAGGAGTACAGACTGATCATTGGCAGTATGGTCTAAAACTGGTCTCAGTGAAAAAAGCCACAAAAGCAATGAGCTTTTGAGTTTTCCTCTCTGATATTATTTTTGGAATTCCTGAGCTTAACCAGAAATATGAATGCACAAGTGAGAAATACATCTGAATTCAGTACCTACCTGGATATTCAAAATGCAAAAGATATTTTTCAAAAGAGTTTGCAACTCAGGCGTATGACTTTTTAAAAGCAAACAGGACAGCATATTCGCAGCTACAGACTTAGAGCAGGGAATAGACAGGAGAGGAGTGGCAGGAACTCCAATAAAAAAGCTTTTAAAAAAAATTAAGGTGAAGACAATGCACTCGTCATAGCCAAAGCAATTAGTACCAGACCAAATGTTTCAGAAGGCAATTAGCAGGTAAAGTAAAACAAGTACATTTCTTTCTTCAAAAGCTTTAGTTTTCAAAGAGAAGCTTTATCCACAGACTCTATTTCTTGTCCATTTGTAACAGTTTTTCAGGGGCTGAAACCTGCACTGCAAATTCATTATTGTTACTGTCTAAAATTATGGTGAGAATGCAATATATTTCTATGGTGTGACATCTGTCTAGATAGTAGTACTGATTCTTTTCACCTGTGCTGTTTACGAGGTTAATTTATTCAGGAAGTATGGCATTTTACTGCAAAACGGGAGTTTTCACTGAATACTTCTCTATTCATAAAGCTCAACACTTAAAAACTGGAAAAGGTGTTTGTTCTTGTGACTCTGTTGTTCTTATCAAGGACACTGGTGTTATTCCTTCAAGAAGGCCACTTGCCCAGTGTCATCTCTTCAGTGCAACAAGAGGGGTGCTGATTCTCATGCTGTGAGTGACCAAGAGTACAAAGTCTGCACCAGAAAAGCACTACCATAAGCACTAGAATATTATAGCACTTGAAATTCAACTTGCATCAAAACAATCCCTGTGCATCAGGCTCGTCAGGATAGTGTAAGTAAGACAGGGAGGAACAGAAACAGCAGGAGAGACCAATGGGCTGAGGAAGGAGCTGGAAAAATACTGCAACTGCGTAAGGGTCTTAGCCCTGCAACCATGGTTCGTAGCCATGGGAAAACCTAGCCAGGGATTTTGAGTAAAAAGGGCAAGGCATAAGGGACTTCACCAAACAAAATATATTCACTACATAATATTCTTTAATAGTTCTACTTTCAATATAGAAAATGAATGTTTATTTACCTGACAGAAAAGCAAAATGGCTGTCATTATTCCTCTGTTTCAGCACCATTTGCATCCATGCTTTGTGACAGTGCCAAAACATGTGGAATTTTTGAGTGTTTTACTAGATGATAAAAACTACACAGGAGTAAGCAATCTGTTTTTTCACTTGTTTTGGGGAATGCTTTTTGTCATCTATTCATCAAAGCCACTTCATTTCCAAACACTGGAGGCAGACAGGGCTGTGTTGCTCTCCCATATCTGGCCATTCTGTTGTTTAGGTCTGAGCTCTATTTCACAAATATCAGTGGGCCATTCGTTTGTTAGATCACAGGGTTAGTTCTGAACAGGAAGGGGAGAGGCAAGGAAGGAATGTCAATGGTGACAAACTGGTTTTTGTTTCCACAATGATACTATGTGGCTTTTGGAGAAGGGGCCACCTGTGGCCACAGAAAGCTACAAGCATTTAGATCCATTTGAGCAAGCCAGTATGACATCACACTGCTACAGACAGACAGCGTGTGTCTCTTGATTGCCCCATGTGGAACGTAGTTTTAGAAGAAAAATATGTTAACTCACTCACTGAAGGGCAACTCCAAAGACATCTCACACAAAGATTTAGTGCTTGCTAACTCAAGTTATCGATTGGTTTCTATCTTGAATACCCAAAGCACACATTTTCTGTATGGTATGAATGCATCTTGAAAGAGCTTGGAGGATGAAGTGGTATTTATACACAAACTAGCTAATAAATATGCACTGTACCCCTCAGAAATATAAATAACGTTAGGAAGAGATGATACAGGCAGCAATTCTAATAATGGAAAGAAGCGTTATATTGTAGAAAGGTAAATCCTGACTGAACAAAAGTTGAGTCTAGATTCATTTAACAGTAGTGAATTAATCAAGAACCTTTAATAGCAGAGCTTCACCGACAGCAAGTGGGGCATCATATGATACAAACATCTCTGTAGCATCTCTTTTAATGCTTTCTTGGCTCTGTTCTTACACAAAACACCCTCTTTTTACTGAATTTTCCAAATATAAATTACATAGCCATAATCAAATGTAGACAGACAGGACAGACAGGACATAATCAAATGTACCTACATAATTTGAGATCTTTGTCTAACCCCTCCCCCCTTAATACTCCACACTTCCTCAAATGCGTCTTTTCCAATGCGTGCCCACTCTTGTCTTCAGAAATGTTTTCCTAAAATCTTACCAAAATCTCCCTTGTGATAGTTAAGCCTATAACTTCTTGTATCACTCTGAATTAATAATCTTTTCCTCCCTGCAGCAATATTTTATGTATTGGAAGATTTATCATGTGTCCTTTCAACTTTTTCTCCTCTAGAAAAAATAATATTTTCTTCTCTAGAAAAAAAAAATATGATTTCTTTCCTTAACAGTCAGGTTTTGTATGTCTCAAAATCATCCCTACTATTCTTCTCTGGCTTGTCCCAGCTGGCCTGCATTCTTTTTTGCCTGTCGTAACTAAAGAGGGATGGAAACAGCAGTCTAGCTAAAACCTTGCAAGTGCTAAGAAGAGAGGAATGAATCTTAACTTACAGCACACCTGTCTGTTCATCCAAGCATGGGCTCTGCTTTCCCATCTCCACTGACTTCTTTTTATAAAATGATGTCCAGCTTGTGAACAACTAATATTCTTAAATCCTTTGCTCGTAGCCTATCCGTAAGCAGTTATTTTTTATTTTAGCAACTGATTATTCACAGGAGTGGTGTTGGACTGCACCTGTTTTGAGGAGATGTTTTTTTCCATTAGTTGAAATCATTGTGAATTCTAGTCTTGCTCTCCAGTACACTTGCAGGCCTTTCTAGCTGTAGTTTCACCTAGGCAATGCTTCCTAGATTGCTTAACAGAATGCCATATGACCCAGGTCAAACTATCAAACAATTGAACTTAACATTAGTCCTCTGCTGTTTTCAAGCCCTCTTATCTTATCTTAGAAGGAAATTAGGCAATCAAAGTAAATTCACTCTACCAAAACTAAGTGCAATTTCATCATGTTTTGAAGAATAACATGAAGTGAAAAAATCTGCTCCTTGGAAGGAAAGTATTTGCTGAAATGCAGCTTATCCTAAATGCAATATAGTCTGTGTAAGATAATGAACGCTTTTCATAGTTCACTAAATCCATCAGCATGAAGCAAGTTAACATGGAGTTGAGGCTTAAAGCCTGATTAGCCATTCGGGGCATTGCATTTCCCTAGGTGTGTCATGAACAGTAGCAATATAACCTTTGTCTGTGAGTTGCAAGAATGTGCATACCCCAAGCCTCAAGTTCCTTCAACTGGCTGAATGAATGTGTTAAATTCAATTAAAAATCCTGCTCTGGGTCTGAACAGATGGTGTGATGCAGGTAAGCACTACCAAGCTTTATCAAACTTTTTATGTCTGCAAGGGTATAAAGCTCTTTCTGAAAACCGGGAAACTGTAGAGCCTTATTCCTTGTGCTGACATGGCCATCTGGACAAAGTAACTACAAAAATTTAATTTCCTGTATGTCCTTATATGAATGATTATTATTCCTCTTACAGAGGATAAAAGTGAAAAGGCAAAGAATTAAATTATCGGAATAACTGTTCTCATCTGTCCTTTGATAACTGACCTGCCATGTCTGCACAAGGGAGGTAAAACATCTCCAGCAATTGTTTTTAGACTGATTTCCACATGGTTCTTTACGCTTTAGTTAAGTGTACTGCCACTGAGAGGAAGCCCACATACTGCAGAGAAGGAAGATAAGGGAGATGCTAAGTGTGTGAAATACTTAGTGGTGACTGTGAATGTAAAACAGCATTTCCCATTTATGAAAGCCAACTGGGCTTAAGCTAAGATAATGGGAAGGTCTCTAAGAAGACCCCCAGCCTGGCATGTGAAAACAGAATCTGTCACTGGTCAGGCTGAGAGTGAATCTGTTGTCTGTCTTTTGAAATATTACACACATAATCAGGGTGCATATTCTGTTTAAATTATTGTAACTAATCAGATCCAAATATATCTGTCCTTCTGTCCTGTGTAATGCAGCCTTTGCTCTCATCTAGCCCTTGATTCTGGCACCTTAATTTTTCTCTTGACACTGGTGAGACTTTAAATACCTTGATTTGGCTGTCTTCTCAGGACCAAGGAACATACTTTTGTATGGGACCTGGTAACTCATTAAACAGAATCCAAGAAAACAATACATATTGTCTTGAAAAATCTGTTGAGCTGGGAAGCTATTGGCTTTTTGTGTTCCTGATGGCATACCAGTGCAGTTTAGGGGAGAAGTGTTTCCATACACTGCTGGAATTATTAAATTGATCCAATGCAAGGTACAAGTCAAAAAGAGTGACAGTTGTTTCCTCTGAGATACTGGTACTAGCATGTAGTTCCTTGTTGATATCAACCCAGCCCTTAATGTTCTGCTATTGATACTTTCTGTAGCACTATCCCACCAAAATTTTGACCATTCTTAAATCAGACACTTCTTGAACAGGACCACTGCTTTCCTCAGACCCAAATAAAATATTGTCTGAATAAATGGACACATCTGCATTTCTTCAAAAACCCTTTTTCAGTGGGCATTACATAATCAGAGCAGATGTGGCTATTATAAGAGTAGCTTGTGCCTTAGGTCTCCAAATTTTTGTTCCCTAGACAACTAGAAACATCTGGTCAAACAACGGTCAGGGACGCATCCCCCAGAAGAAGCAGACACTAGACTAATTTTTCTGAAATGAGGAGATTTTTAAAATGACAAGTGAGGCCAAAACCCTTCACAGTATGGTCCAGAAAAAAAATTGTCTCTTTTCAGATCTAAAAAGAAAGATTACATGTTCATCTTTTCATAACTGAATGAAAGCAGTCCTGCATCAGGGTTGAACTGGAGTTCAACTGTCCCACCAGCATCTCCCCACGCAAGCAGAGCTTAGAAATCATTGGGCAAAACATGGTCATGACCAAGAACAGCAGTTTGGGCTGCATTTCTGAGAAGCACATTATAGAATCTCAGTCTGTCTTAGCTGTAAAACATTTGCATGCTACTTCAAGCACAGTGCTCACTTATCCCGTCTGTCTGCTTGCACCTCATTTCTGCTTTGATGCTGTGCATTGAGAAAAAATATTTGCCTTCTTGTCAGAGCAAAGCACTAGGAGTCAGAACTAAAGAGCATTTCTTCTTTATATGCTGCTTGCCCCAAAACAGTTGTTTCTCTTTCATTTAATACGATACTATTTTCACTTACTTGATACTAGAAGCTACTCTTACAAAGTAGTTAGATTTGGGGTTTCATTTTTGGCTAAAAACTCTCGGAGAAAGACCAAACAGAAACAGTTTTAAACTTCTGTCTTATTGCATGGATTTTACTAATGTGACATTTTTCTCTTTGTAAGAGTTTTTTCTGTAACACCTATGGCAAACTTGCTTTAAGGCTGTAGGGAAGCAGATGATAAATGGGGACAGCAATATTTGAAAGCAGTTCAGCTCACCTCCAAAATAATGCCACTGTAGTGTTTTGCTACATTGGCCCATGCTTACAAACAAAAATTGAAGGCAACACATAATTCACCTGGAATCCAAAGATAAGAAATCCCTGCTCTGTACTTGGAACCTGGTCATTTTTTACATACAGGCAGAACTATGGGAAGTCTCAAGTATTGTGTACTGACCTAGTGCTTCAAGGAGACCAGCTCTCAAGTTCAGGACTCTAGTTATAGACTAGTTAGAGACATAAAAGCCATTCTGAAGTACTTGGAGTTTCAAAACTGACAGAGTCTTGAAAACTGTAAACGTTAAACTACATTTTTTAACCTTGACAAAAAATATGATCATGCATTATCATGGCATTTAGAGGTTGTTTTCTGAATTCCCTTTCAACAGATGGCTGGGAAGATTTTTATGGAGTAAGTCTGTTTGATAAGGTGAATTGAATGCCAATACCATTTAAATTGGTTAAGATGGATTTATTTTGTTCACCAGCTCTCTGAAAAGTATCATCAAGAAACAAGCTTGGAGATTTCTGAAGAAACAGCCTATGGGAAGATTACAGAAAGTTTTTTCGTCCTCTCCATGATCAATATATTATGGCAAGATCACAGAGTTGGTACTCAGTATTGCACAAAAATTAATTTTGCACTGTAAGATGTATGAATGTTTTCTCTCTGAAGTGAAATAAAGGCATGTTTAATAAAATAAATATATGTTTAAAAGTAAATGGTACAGAAAAATCCTACCAAGGGCTCACACAATGGGTCTTTATGTAAATCAACCTTGTAGCTATATTTGTGCTAAAAAAAAAAAAAAAAAAGATATAATTCCTGTAGAGAAGAGTTGTTCTCTCTATATATTTTATTAGAAACTGTTTAAAGAAAAGTTAGTTCCTCTTCAAGGAGTCACTGAGGAAAAAACTTCATTCTTAGCCTTTAAATATAATTGCTGCATGAAATAAAAAATTACCTTATGAAATGTCTTAGTCTTTCAAACTAGTTTTCGTCATAGTCTCAATTTTGGAGTCATTACTGGATTTCTTTATAGGAAAAAAGGTCTATTCAGAAGCAAGAAAAGGAACTGATATGAGGGAAAAAAAAAATAGATTATACAGCTCAGTTTCTCCTCCATTTTCTCCCTCTTTGCACCTTTCTAGAGATTCTTTAAAGCCCCCCTTCCCCATAGTTTTCCTTATTTTCAAATAGCTTTCTTCTGTTTCTTCTTTCAGCTACTCCCAATCATTCATCAGCAGCCCTGCCTAAGTAGGAGGTTGCAGCTGACTGAAGGTTACCAGTCTACAAGAAGGGCCACAAGGAGGATCCAGGGAACTACAGGCACATCTAAAGAAGAACAGTGAAGCTGGTGAGAGGTATAAAAAAACAACTCACATGAGGAATAGCTGAGGGAGCTGGAGTTGTTTAGTCTGGAGCAAAGGAGACTGAGGGGAGACCTTATTGATCTCTACAACTACCTGAAAGGACATTGTAGTGAGGTTGGGGTTGGGTCTCTTCTCCCAGGTAACAAGTGATAGGACAAGAGAAAATGGCTTCAAGAAGTGCCAGGGAGGTTTAGATTGGATATTATGAAAAATTCCTTCACTGAAAGGATTATCAAGCATTGTAACAGGCTACCCAGAGAAGTGGTTGAGTCACCATCCCTAGAGGGATTTAGTAGACATGTAGCTGTGGCACTTAGTGCCATGGTTTAACAGTGGACATCACAATGTTAGGTTAACAGTTGGACTAGATGATCTTAAGGGTCTTTTCCTGCATAAATAATTCTATGAGTCTATCCTTCCTCTTTGCAAAGCCACATGCTTGTTTTCTCTTGCTGCCATTAAATATAGCAGCCTGACTCCACCTGGCTTACGTGACTCTTCTATACTTTTCCCTCTTTGCTAAAAGTCCTTTACATCTGGCTATAAAGGTGGAAAACCTCTTTCTTCTTCACCTTTAAAGAAAAAAAGGGGGGCAAAAATCCCAGGACACTGCTGGGGCAAGCAACAACCCTCTGCTAATCATAACTCCATTCTCTCATCCCACCACACCCTCTGTCAGACCTTCTCTCTTAGTTATATCACCGCTATAGCTCATGGCCAGGGGCTCTTTCTGAAAGACAAGAGAGCCAATACACCTCATACTACTGAAAAGGCCAAGGTAAGATCTCTGTACAGAGATCCCTTCCCCAGCCTCCTTGGCATGCAGTCTCATCTGGCTTCTCTTTTATGGGAAGCTTCAGGCTTGCTGCTAATTTGGGGACAAGTTGAATGATACACATGAGGGTAGAAGCATGTTCAGCTTTCCTTTAAGAGAATTAAGACAAGGAATCAGACACACATTTGCACTTCAGTATATATTATTTTCCAAATTGTTTAGTGAAAGGTAATGGTAAAAGCCTCACATGCACTTGATGGAAAAGGTAGTTTGCTGGAACGTATAGATGGTCAGCAGTTCCCATGATGGTGGCCCTGTACTGTACTTTGTCCCTAACACAATGTCAAGCAAATGATGAAGGTCACTGTGAAGTTCAGTTCCAGGCCTGACAGCAAAACTACATCTCCCCTGTTTCAGCTACAGCAGCATCCTTGGACTCCTCACTGAAATTCCCCCAATACCCTGTGGCAAATGTTTGGTAAACCCAGCAGGAGTCTCAGTACTCAAGAGCAAGTAATGCCTGCTGCCAGACAACTTTAAAGTAAAGGCCTGGGAGTCTCTCTAGTACCTGGTGGGCAGTAACCCATACCAAATGCACCTAACTGGAAGAGAGACAATCCTAGCACCACCATAGACTAATCTTAACCACAACCAGATCATCAACCTGGCCAAGAGACAGAAGCGACTCTCACCATCCTCCATGTAGGAGGCAGCATGAGGATGAAGGCATGGATGTTTACTTTGAACTGCTTTTCCTCCCCTCTCCAGCAAGTGACAAGTGTGGTTTTCTTAACCCACAAGAGTGGCATTTTTCAGAGTCACAGCATATGCATAGATGTTCTTCCTCCAGTACTCCTGATGCCATCTCTAGTCTAGGATAGGGGCAATAAGATGTTAGTACCTTGGAGAGACTATTGTTCAGCAGTTCATTTCAGATGTTTTCCCAGCAAAGTGGTCTCCATTGTCAGCAGGGCCCTCCAGGCAGTGGTCTCTATGCCTTCCTGAAATTGTATACTTGCTCTGTATGGGGCCATGTTATGCCTCTCTTTTCTTCTCATGAAGCAGTAAGGGCATGTCAAGGTTTAGGCTGGTCTGGCTACTGAACGAAAGACAGTTGTTTTCTTAACTCCTCTCCCTTCCCTCAAGGGTGGTAGAGAGAATAAGGGAGAGAGAGAGTTTTATGGGTTGGAAAAAACCCAAA
>VZRU01015316.1:41374-56087 GCA_013398155.1 Pedionomus torquatus
AACAATAAAAAGAAAATATAATCATATTAATAAGAAAATTATTAAATATATACCACTATATATAAAATAAATATCGAGTTTCCAGGATGATGATCCCATCACTGGCAGGCACTGGAACTGGACTCAGACACAGACAGGAACTGGATTCAAAACTGGATTCAGGAATGCATGGATCGGGAATGAAAATGAAGAAAGGACAGAGTTCCCTTTGGACGCCACGCATTGAAGAAAGAGGCTGACTCCTTTGATTCCTCAGCTTTATACTGAGTATGATGCAGATGGGATGGAATATCCCACTGATCCAATTTGGGTGTTCTGTCTTGTCCACTCCTCTCCGCAGGTGCATCCCCCTTTTACTCTTCCGCTTCTGACCCTCCAACACAATAAACAGCAAAGTGAGCTGACTGAGGTAGTAACAGTGACATGTATACACAAGAGCCTCTCTGCATACCATTTCTTGGTACTAACTATAAACATTAGGGGTTATCTGCTAGCAGCAGGCACTTTCTAAGAAACATACCATTAATTTCAGTGAAGTTAGGAGAGACTTAACTGAAAAGTACTGGAGAAAAATTTGCTATTGTTCTGCCTCAAGCTAGGGCAGTGCACTAGCGCAACAGGATAGACACTTTGGTACTATATTAACCAAAGAAGAGGCTTCCACATGAAGTCTGTGCCACTGACTTTGAAGGCGTATGTTATGGAGTGCTGGCATTGCAACATGTGAGTGTTGCAAGCAAACACATGTGCTGGACACGGTGAACATGGGGAGCTCTTTAGTGAAGGCTGCACAAACTGCATGTGGGTAGACTTGGTAAGCAGACCCTGGTTGCCAAGACTTCGTTCTTGCTCCAGCTAAGCATACAGGTACTCTCAGAATGCCCTAAGGTTGGATCGGGGTAAAGAGACAGGAAGATTAAACCTCTGGAAGGCCATGTCTGTGGCTCCACAGCACAGCTCAGCCATGGTCAGACTTCAGCCTCTCTTAAGGAAGAGTATAAGGATATTAGGATGTCAGTCCAAAAGGCAATATGATTACCAAAAAAAAATCACAGTAGACGCTGAAAAAACAAACTCTGAAAGGGTGAGAATACATGTAGATGCTAAGCACTTATGAAAGGGAATATATTACCCTAAGTGTCTGGAAATCCAATCATTTTGTTTCATCTACAAGTGACAGATCACTATTCATCATTTGGTAGATCTCAGCAGGAAAGGGCAACTATAACTAAACCTTTTACAATTCTGGCTTTCAGTTACCTTCATATACCTAAATCAGATCTGATCGTTTAGACTGATTTTGCATTTCCTAGACTCCTCTGGGATTCACTTGCACTCAATCAGTTTTCATTCCATTTACCCTGACAGACCAAGTGATGTGCTACCACACACACACAAAGCACAAGTGCCATTGTAAAAATAAAAAACCAAGCAACTCCAAAAAAACCAAAACCAAAACCAAACAAAGCACATCACAAACCTTTAGAGCTTTAGAGAATTCAGTGAGAGTTTTTAAAATTGCAAGAAATGTGAGTCTTTTTGTTTGGCTATTGATACAATAATAGAATTTTTTACTATGTCTTACAGTTCTTGGCAATTAGAATAAAACATTTTAAAACATAGCCACAATATTCAGTTGACAAGGAAATGTATGTTTAGAATTACCGAAACAGTTGGCAGGTGAAATTTTATAGATCTCTATTTAATTGAATGGGGAGAAGTTGCCTTTATGTTTGCTATTTTGCAAAAAATATGCAGTAGTGAGACACAAAATTCCAGAAAAGCGCAGAATCTGCAGGACAGGCAAGGGAAAGGTTGTCATAAATTTTATTTCCTATAAAAGAAAATGAATAAAGAGAAACTGGACAAGATGAAAAATGATGAAAGATAAGTAAGGACACTGCCCAAATCTGAAAAATCAACAGAGGAAGGATGGGGGGGGGAGAAGGATTGCTATCAAAACATAAATAAAAGATACAAAGGGAATACCAGAGGATCAAAGACAAAAACTAGTGATAGATGGTTAATATGCTGCAGGTCTAAATTATTTTTTCATGACAGAACACACAAAAGAAAAGAAGATAACATCCTAGGGACTGAGGCATGTTTTTCTGGGCTTGGGGGAGGGAATCATTGAAAGGTTTTACCCTCATCATAAAACAGATAAGAAGGCATTTAGAACTACTGAAAGCCAACAAAGCATTAGACCCAGATGACTTAAATACTCAAATTATGAAAGCAGAAGAAAGGTGAACTGGAAACCTTATATAAAAGATTTATGACAGCTTACAAGGTATTACTAATGAGCTGGAGAAAGAATTGGTGCAGTTACCACATTTAATAGGGGAAAGAAGGAGCCAGAGAACAGATGTGTTCAGCTGTAGGCACAGCTGAAATATAGGAAATACTCACTAGGAAAGATAAAAAATTTTCATGAGGCTGAGATGAGATATGGAAATAATAAGGAGAAAGAGAGGACGGGGGGACACATTTGCAAAACTCATTATTTTTGGTTTCTTTGGATATCCGGTTGCCCTCAGTGTTGACCACCTAACACAAAGAAAGGCCATCTGTAGTATTGGCCATTTATCTGGGTTTGAGGCACAAATGTAATATGCAGCCAGAAACAGTCTCTTCCAGATCTGGATTCATGGCTGTTAGGGAAAGAGAGCACTTCTTCCTGATAAAGGATCCAGCACAAGCAGACACATAAGTCAGTGGAGTATAAATTTGTTCATTCCAGTGGCTGGCTCCAACCTCGTAGAAGTAGAAGCTAATTGAATAACCTGGCAGACACATCTGACCACTTAAGAGCAATTTCAGAAGTGCCACAAGGCACGAAGACGTGTAAATAACCTTCCAGAGACTACAGAGCAGAAGCAGACCATCACTGAAAGACATGAGTCACAACTCAACACTGAAGGGACAGAGGTGCGCTTAATAAGAAAACGCTTTTATAAGTGCAGACACCACAATTTGAAGCTATTTCCGTGTTTGAGGTGAGACATAAGGGGGAAATATTCAAGAGATAAATTTAATTTAAGGTCAAAACACAAAAAGCAGTAAATGGATATTTGTAATCCCTTCCCTTTTTCCTCAAAACACTCCGCCAAATTCATCCCTCTAAATTATGCTGTTAATTTACTCTGGGCATTATTTTGTACTTTTAATCTGTAGTTTCTATTTATTAAAGATTACTAACTTCAGAAAAAGCAAAATCTCTGGTATCAGAAACTGAAAAATGCCTACTTATACCTTTCTATTTGTGCACTTAGATTCTTGAGGGCAAAATTAGAGCTGCCCAATTTAAAAAAGACTCCAAATACCAATTTTCTTGCCATAATGTGATTTGGGACATGGAGCTTAGAGTCAGGTAGTCAATTCACGCACTAACTCCTTTAAAGATCTTCTTGCATACCACTTCACTTACAAGTTGAGAAAAGCACTATGCAATCAATACAGGCAGGCCAATTTTGAAAACCAGAAGTATGAATATTTCCAAAAAAAAGAAGTTTATAAAAGCATAACCACAGCTATGGGAAGAGGCAGAGCCACAAAACAACCTTTATACTTAAATAAGTGTATAATCTTCAAAGGCCTTCACCCTTCTTATCAGCAAGCCTGTGCACACTCTTGTCCAGAGTTTGTCACATGATTTATCTTTTCTAAGGGGGGGAAAGAGTTTCTGTGGGAAGTGTTGTTAAAAGACTGAAGAGCTTCATCGGTGTGAAACAATTTAAATAAATACTACTATTTTTAGTTTCAGTGAGGTATTTAGTTCATTAAGTGGCACTTCTAGCTGTCTTAATCACCATGTATACCTCTTCTAATGACCAACATTTCCAATCATCAAAAAACTAAAAAAAGATTGCAGCTTATACATCATCTTGAGCAACAACATGGATTAAAAAGGACTGGATTCACTGACAAAAGAAAATCCAAAACCAAAGAAATATTTACCATGCATCTCAAAATGCTCATATGAGCAGCAATGAATCAGAACCTGATACCACACTGGAGTCAGACATTATGTTCTCTTTCTTCTAAAAAGTGCCTGAAGTATTTGTGTACTGCATCTATGTATCAAGAACACAGCAAGGAATTTCATTATAAAATCACACATCAATTAACACACAAAATCAGCAGAACTACATTTACCCCCAAAAAATTATTGAGATATAGGGTAGCTGACACAGCATTGGAAGAAGGATTAAGTGAACTGAGTTAAGAAAGCTGGGACACATTGGTAAGAGGAATAGTAGAAATTGAAAATAAATAATTTTTAAATGTAAAGACTGTTAAAAGACACACACCCCCCCAAAAAAAAAAAAAAAAAACAAAAAAAAACACAAACAAAAAAAACCAACCATATTAACATCTCCAATATTTTCTAAGAACACCTCTTCATAACTGACCTGAGTAAGTGTCCCATCCCTGAAGTGTTCAAGGCCTGGTTGGATGTAGCTTTGAGTAACCTGGACTACTGGAAGATGTTTCTGTCCATGACCAGGTGATTGGAAATCATTGATGTTTTAGGTTGCTTTCAACTCAAACCATTCCATGATTCTGGTAATAGTCATCATCATCATCATTATCATCATTTAATATCTATGTGTTCACAGCTACACAGTTCCTTAGAGGAGACTAAGGACTGATTCTGCAGTCTTTATTAATTCCATTTTCTCACTGCCTTTCAAAGCATCAATTGGAAACAAAGAGATCACACAGCGGGCATTAAAGTGATACACAACATCCAGGAGCACACTTGCTGGTTATACACAGTACGAACAAAAACAAATAAGAGGTATGGCATTTTTTGACTCAGCATAGAACAGTTAGCTGCTAGTTCAGCTTCTCAAATGACTTCTCTGCACAGACAATTTTTCTTTACTCTGTTGTTTTAATCTGATATTTTGACTTTTCTTTTTACCAGGTCATACTGTATCATCTTGGACAGCCTCAGGGGCCTCTGAGCAATCAATGGCACAGAGTACAAAGGCTGAAAAAGCAACTGCAGGTGCAAATCTGCTATCTCTGATCCCATTTGGTGCACTGTAATCATCCATTGCTTAAGGCTTCAAAAACTCCAAAGCTGACCCTGTGCTCTATAAATCATGCTTCTTTTGCAGAACTATCCCCTTCAGCTATTAAATGAATTGTTTTTTGTATAAACATGAACCAAATCTTATTGTTCCTTTCCAAGCTTCCAAAGTGCATCACTTACCCCAGAGGGGAGAGAAGCTGAGAAAGGCTTGGAAGGTCGTAACAAAAATATGAAGAAAGAAACAAAAGGAAAAAATCCCAGCTACTATATTCTGGCTAGTCAAAAACTATAGAAAACAATGCTTATCCTCAGGATTTATCCTTGTTAAAAGAGTTTTTGGCATTATTTGAATGCAGCAGAAGTTTCCCAAGAACGTTTAGCTCTCCAGTACAGTAAACCAGATTTTCTTTCTCATTCATGATCCCATTTAATTAGCATAAGCACAGGAGAATGCTATAAAACTGACTTTCAGGCAAACAAACAGCAGTATTTCACGGCTACTATTAGGGCAGGGAAAGTCAATATATAGGTGCATATGAAGGCTCAAGACTTGCATCCATTTAGATACCCATCAAAATGTATTTCCTGAATCCCCCTACATATGCCTCTAAATAACCAGTTAGTAAAATTACTGAGAAACTAAACTTAGGTTTAAGTACATTCCTAAATGCATATCACTTCAGATGCATTAGTCAGAGGGGTGCTAGTTATTCCTTATTTGTAGAACAGAGATGTTGAATCTTTCTCCCTTGTGGATATATGCTGTTGGATCACATATATGTTAAAACAAGGCACAAAGGAAATATCGTTGTTGTCTTCACCCAGTGATTAAGACTGTCATCCAGGATGTGGGAGACCAGGATTCAGTGCCCTAATCTGCCTTTGGGATTAGAATCCTTACCTCACCTATGCTTCTTTTCTTCCCCCCCCAAAAACACCAAACAATGGGACACCTTAAGCAAGGGGTAAAAACATATGCTACTAAAGGGAGATATCCCATTACACTGACACAACATCCTCTTGTGCATCTAGCCATTACACACTCTTGGAAATTCCCCCCACAGCACTTGTTTACACGGCATTTTGCAGTCAGGCACATGAAAATTCCACCCAAAGTGAGCCAGCAGGACATGTGCCAGCTCTGAATGAAAAGCCATACTGTTGCATTTAGCACATCATTGAGCCTCAAATGATAAACTCTGCTCAGCAGTAAGCAGCTTTAAATCCTGGCATTTCTTAGCTTTTCACTGTTTAACTATATTAAAACCAAAAATGCCTGCTTGCAATGTATTAAGTAGCAAGATTAGGAATTTTCCTCTGTAGCATTTCCCAAGACTTGAGCTAATGGCAGTAATAAAAGACTGGCTCTCATTTTGTGGCCTTATCTATAGGTGGGAAAAGACACATACCTTGCCAATTTGTTTTACAGTTTTTTGCAAGACAGTAATGCAATCTGAGATCTGGGAGGAGTGGTTCTGCAGGCAAGCAGGGTATAGTTAATGTGCCAGTCAAAATGATCTAGCTGATTCTGAGAAAAAGGTTATAAAAAATGCAAAGCTTAAAAAAAATCATGTTCTTAATGAAAGCATTTATCATCTTTGACTTCCCTGTTCCCTTGCTAACAACATCTATGAAAACCATCGCTAAAACATACAAGATTCACACAGAGGACAGCTGCCCACTGTTGCTGCCAGTTACTTGCTTACTTCAAAGGATTTGCTTCTGTATGATAAACCAAAGATTTTTGTCAATTTAGAAGTAAAAAAGCACCTTAAAAAGACTAGTATGATTGTTAAAATCAAGCACTCAAGAGTAATAAAGAAAATAAATTAGGATCTACTAATGCAACATTAATTCAACTACCTGTATACAGATTAACAGGGAATGGAACTAAAAGGACACCAGCCTTTTACAAAGACACCTTGCAAAGCCAGGGCTAGTAATATTCACTGCAAAACTATTACTGTGCAAAATGTTAAATAAAATCATCATGTCTAGTTTCAGTTAAGATGTAGCAGTAGCTTGCACATGCTTTTGGAATTTTCAGTTTGCCTATATGAAAAATAGGTTTCAGCATGTAGACCAATTACGTGCACACTTGGAGCTAAATCCCAAAACACCAGTACAACATTCCACTCACACCAGGTTAACAGTTTGAATATATTTCAGTAGCAGGGCAATCATTAAAAATCTCTGCTTACTGTTGGGAGTCTGAGCTTTGCCCAAAGGTCCTTCTAGTTTAAGGCAGGTAGGAGCTGTGAAAAATCCATTAGCAGAAATGTGAAGCCTAACAGTAAATTCTGAATGTGCCTGTATTATTAAGAGAGGGGGCTGAATCTGAATGAAACCTCAGGAGAAGTTCAGTATTACCTGTATCATTTTATACCCAAGACAGATTTTGCAATAGGATTGAATCTTATTCTTGATATGAAGTATGAAAGTCCTTAACAGATGAAAAAGGGAATAGCTAAGTCAACCTTGTAACTACGGAGTTAATACTGAGGTTGGGTAAATAGCTATTTACTCACTTGTATAACATTTTCTTTCGTAAATGTTGATTCCAGTCTAAAAGACTGAACACCACTGCATTCCTTTCCTGTGAATGTGGCAATTCCTAAAACTGAGGGAAGTACAGCATTTCAGTAGGGAGAGCCCGGACCCCGGGACACTCCCTATGAGTCTGTAACACTCCCTCATTCCCCTCATCTGTCCATGATGTTATGCTGCATACTTTAATGATCACAAAACAATTTTTTTATTGACCTCTGCCCCATTCTGTACATTCCATATTTGGAGGGTGAATCAAGGCTCCACACACAGTACAAAAGGCTGCCTTTTGCAAGTACTCAGTTTGGCCAAAAAGCTGGAAGAAAAAATTGAATGAAGTCAGAAGATTCTGGTTTCACAGCCAAGGCTGATAAGTAATTTGGTAATTTGGAGCACTTTTCTCTGGACCTGTCCCCATATAACACTTTTCTTTTAAGAGGGAGAAAGAAAGTTTCCTCTCCAACACTAAACTCCAGGCTGCCCATAACTAAGAAAAATCTCCCTAAAAACAGAGAAAATGAAGTGTCTCTTATTTTATTTTGCTATTATGCCTACTAGTGGCAACCCTTAAAGTTCTAAGAAGCTTCTTGCTTCTTGCTGAGTCTAGAATGAAGTACATCATAATTATCATAATCATATCAGGCAGTAAAAAATAAAGGACCCATACACATGATGAAGAGAAAATACATGATATGTACAAGGTCTATGAATCATTTTTCTCTGGGTGAATATCATTTCTATGGCTTAGATAAAGAGAAAAATGTTCTTTTAGAGTGCACATAATGGTAAACTTTTCCAAAGGTTTATGACATTATTTAACATTAAGGATGTTTCTTCATTGCTCAGAACTTACTACTGTATACTCAGAAGCCTTTGAGCTGAAATAGGATATTTAGCATGATGGTATTTAACTGGCATATATCTATATTACATATTTGGAAGTATCTTGTCATCTTCTTTGGAAGGTCTGAGGGTAGATTTGACCTCCTAGGCAAATGACAATGCACACTAAGTATTATTTTTATTTCCAGGAAAATCTATCACAAACTCAATGTTACATATAAATCTGTTTGGAAAAAACAAATCCATTGTGTTTGTAGAGATAAACTATATACTAATCTTTAATCATGTTTCATGCCAACAAAAGGAAACATTTTCACTGTAGCATGAAAATATTTGCAGGTGCAAAGAATGAAATTTAATGGAATAGTTTAACTGTTGGAAAGATCCCATTAAAAGTTAAAACAAATTAGTATTTAAAAAAATAACATTCTTTCACATTTAAGATTTTGTATAATCTTTTTAATTTTTGTCCAACAACTGTGTTGGCAGAAAAGGATTCCTACCATTATATGAAAAGATATTCTCAGCTTCTTTAAACCTCTTTCCATTTACTGTGCAACGAGTAGACAGAAATTCAAGAATGTAACCTGTGTTGCATATTTTGATGGATGTACCCTGAGGCTGCATTCCATAAGTGATTAACAGAAAGGAAACAAGTGCCTTGTTGTCATCTATTGGCTGAAGTAATCACCAGCATGGTGACAAAGAAAGATGCATAAATTACTGAAAGGAAGAAGTGAGCATTCCTCCAGGCACCAAGTTTACAGCACTAAGGTATTTCACTTCAATATATAGAGTAATTCAAAGTCAGCTAATTCCCCACAGCATGAACACCATGAATAACTTTGCACACTAAGAAGCATTCAAGTTCAGGTTGGATGGGGCTTTCAGTAATCTGGTTTAGTGGAAGGTGTTCCTGCCCATGACCCATTGAAACTAGATGTTCTTTAAGGTCCTTTCCAACCCAGACTATTGTATGATTCTACATCATGAGTAGCAGAGCCAAATCCCAACAATTCTAATTTTTTCAGAAGTCCACGTGACCATTTATCAAATATGGGTCCCAACTATTTATCAAGTATCCATATTGGTCTAGCCCTAGGATTATCTGTCCTAGCTTGGACAATGTAAATAGCTTTTGTCCCAGCAAATTCCTAGAATTATAGAAGTAATAAAATACAGAGACTGGTCATGTTGTTTTTGTTTGAGGAGCTGGAAGGTCTCTCTCTTATAGATGGCTGTTCACAATCTCATAAAAGCTGGGTCCAGCCAAAACACGAAGAGACTTTATTTAAAGATGAGTTGTAATCAAGATTTCCAGGTCTTCAAGGGGTTTTAGGAGGCTTTTTCCACATGATGGAACACAGTGAGATTTCTAAACATCCCACAGAAAGAGTGAATGTTTTTCCAGCTTCCTCCCACAAGACTCTGCTTACCAAAGATTAGTTACAGACCACAAGATGCAATTAAGCGGAACAGATAGGCCCACAAAAGGAGGATGAATTGTAGACAATCATCTATTACTGTTGTACAACAATTTCCACTCCCATTTCTCCTCTCTTCCTTCTTTACTTTCTTGATTTACAATCAAAGAAGAGTATGAAAAGTTTGTCGTATGTTCAGTTATCTCCAGTGGCTTACACAGGACAGTATCTATCAAATGATCAGCTAAACATTTTTGTCAGTACCCTCAAGCTCTCTGAAGGTAATAATGAAAAAGTTTGCTCTAAATTTTTTCTTCTGTTTTAACTTAAACATTACCTAAATCCTTTTGATAAAGAGACACGACTATCTAGTTTTCTCAGAGATGACAGTAAAAGTCAAGCTGATATATCAATAAACAAGTCTGGAAAAGGGGATTTTTTTTTCCTCCTTTTTAAAAATAGTGAAGAATAGTGAAGAAAGAATAGTGAACTATCCAAATTATACCTGAAATTCAGGTTTTATTTAAACAAAAGGTACAATAAATTAAATTATTTCTTTAAAACATGAAAACTTGGCCATGCAACTACAACATGCTGTGCCGATCTAAGAACAGGAGGGTAGATCTATGTGAAAAGTGAAGACTGCCAACTCTCAAAGCATGGAATACAGTTTGGATCTGGACTTCGAGCGAAAATACTAAACCATGCAATAAGTTCATTTTTCCTTAGTCTCTTCACAGTTCAAATTTCACTTAAACATTGAAAGAGCTTTTGCAACTGGATGCATGCTTAATGAAGGTATTTCCCAACCCAGTATTTTTATACAACTGCGCTTCACAGAATTTAAAAAGCTGTTTAATTACAAAGACCCTTCCTGACTCATTTTAATCTCATTGACAGTTACAGAGCTCTATTTTCTCTATTAATCAAAACCTCAAATAGCTAGAATGTTTATGTATGAGCAAAAATATATCGGTACACTCAAAGAACATATTTCATATTTCATTTGTGCTAGCCTAGGATGGAGGATGAAACATCACCTTGCAGTCTAGAGTTGACCATGATATTGAAAAAAGGACTCTAAGTCCTTATTTTGAATAAGAATAGAACTTAATGGTACTAGTTATTTTCTATCCATTACCTTATTTTGGGATACTGCAGCCACAACAAAGAAAGATAAGAGATGAGTCAAACCTGTTTAAAGAAGAAGAGAGAAATCTCTACAGCATTGTTTGCTCAGAGCAGAGGGGCATCTATAGGAGACTCTTAAGCATATTTGGGGAAGGAGTGTTCTTGGCCTTTTTAGGTGCTGACCGTGTTTTTCCACTAAGAGGATGATTGAAGTTGGTTAGCCGGAGTACTGAATAGTTTCAGTAAAGAGCTAAATAAATGTAATGTGTGTTGATTACATCTCAAAAACTAAGAGCCATCAGATTGTTTTCTAATCTGAACAGAGCTTAAAAGTAATTTGATGTTGGTATAGTTTAAACTTCACCTTTATATCAAAAAACATATATAAAAACTGAGACATTTTACTTGGATGCCTTAGGTCTCAAGGTTAAAGTACAAGTTAATTCTTCAGTTTTGGTGGCATAAGAAACTTGTACAAAAGGCATCACTGACTAAGATGTGGCTCTTCATCTCTCAATTTTGTATGTTTTGTTTATTGGTTTTAATCACAGGACTGTTTATCAGCAGATGTCACTTCTTAACATGGAGGTAAACATCTGGCTAATAGGGTTGAACTGGACTCCTTTTTTGTTCCCTCCTTTTCCTCAAAACCTATATATTTATGTTTGACAGTGGACTATCTCCCTTCCTCAAGGCACAGGAAGGAAACACAGTAAGGAAATACATAAAAATCCAAGGGGCTTGTTCTGGATGTAGAAAGCTCTATTTCAATAAATGCTCCTTAAACCTAAGCTTTCTCCATGTTGGCAACATCAGCAATGCAACTACTTTAACTTATGGAGAACAGTCCTAAAATATATGGCAAACAGATCATTTACAGATGTTCAGTCCCAAAAATACGTCTTGACTTATAACACAGCATAGTACATTACAGAAATATTCATCCTGGTCCAAGGTAAACAAGAAGTACAAAACAGGTGCAATATTTGTGACCAATTAAGAGCATCTGTGTAAGGTAAAAAGAAATAAGATCAAAATAATTTTGATGAAGTTTTAGTCTTTCATTTGAAAATTAAGTAATAACACTACTACTTCCTCTTCTTTATCCTGGGCATATCTACACAGCTTGTTTCTCCTTAAACTAGGAGTCCAAAACCAAGAGGCAACGGTAGACCCAGATTTACAGAGATTAAATCCCACCTGAATTTTTGTGACACATTTCTTAGTGGATAAGTCACCGCAAAGGCCACATCAGTTGATCAAAGGCTGTACAAGCACCAGGTACAGGCATATATGGGGGACATTTAGGCAGAATATGAGGCAGGCATGTAGGCATTTAGGTAGATGCCAGATGAATCTGTGCCCAAGGATTGCATTCAAGCAGATCTCACCTTGCAAGGGAGACACTTTTTTTATGAGGTAGCTGGTAATAACACATCTTTGTCTAATTTTCACAGATCTGACATAAAAAATTCTCCCTCCAGTTTAAACTAATATAAGAGAATGTCAGTTTAGCAGAATCTTATTAGGAGTGCAGATTTCTACTCCATCAGGAATAATCCAGAAAAGTCCTGCTTTTCTGTCTGCCATGTCTGAATATGGAAAGTTGCTTCAAGCCAAACCACACTGTGAGACTACTCCTTACATAGTTCTAGTGCTCTCCTTCCACTTCATTTTTTCCATTTTTGGGGAGGAGACTGGATAAGGTGGTCATTCCTCAGGAGTCCTTGATTTGGGTTCCTGCCTGCCATTGTACATCCCCGAGCTCCTCTGGGCTTGTGCAGATGGGCCTTTAGTGAGCAGCTGGCTCCTGTGATGGGCTTGGCAAGATCTTATTTGGCTGCCTCCTCCTCCTCCTCCTGCTGTTATGTCTCTGAGCTCCTTTCTGGGTGTTTTATCACAGAACCTATCACTCAGATTTAAAAATAAATAAATAGGCAAATAGCTTTGAAAAATATTTCATTTTTAAGTATGCTATTCAGAAAGATAAGACATCTTAAGACATCCATGGCTATTTATAATTTAAGCTTTCCATTTATCCTTACAGTCTCAAGCTGCAATGACTGACATTTACAGAAGCACTAGTGGAACCAAAGCAAGTAAAGTGAACATAAAGTAGTACTTAAAAACAAAAGTTGCATCTGGTTTTGCACCTTTCTTTCTGGTATGTTTCTGTTTGTTTGGGATTTTTTGTTTGGTTGGTCTGTTTTGGGTGCTTGGGTTTTTTCACTTTTTGTTTGTTTGGTCTCATCATAGTTCTGCCTTGCTTAGATCTCAGAAGATTTGTATTTTGAACACACTATGAGCTCTATTTCAACTGAGCTTATCTTATGCTTGTCTTTGTCTTTTCATAAAACTTCTGCCTCTTTCAACATCACATAGCAAGTGACAGATATGGGGTGATAAGTACTAGAATTAGATGGGATAAATATACATTCTAACTGTGGGTTCCAAACACTGCCATTGTGAAACCACACTTGGACACAGAGAGTCTGATTAGAGCCAAGTGTTTAAATTTTTTTTTGGAGTTCAACAATTTTGGCACAAACAGCAGGTACCTCAGGTTCTTCTACTGCTTTTAGAATAAGACTAAGTTCAGTAACACAGCATAAATTGTGTAAATATAAAACCAAAGGATTTTTGGCTTCATATTAATAGAGAAGCCAATGAACAGATTATAAACAGGCAAGAAGGGGAATCTCACTTTACTGATTTTGGCCTAAGATTCCCTGAGATAGGGAAAAGAGAAACCATAATTGCTTTTTCCTAACCAACACAGCAGAAGCTTGACTGGTAGAAATACTTATTATTAAGATTACTAGATTTTCTCTTTCATGATGCCCTGCTTCTCAAGTGCAAGACAGCAGCTTTAAATACTTCTGTTTCATTTTACCACAAGAGCTTGCAGTATCTATAATTCTTTGACCACCAAGAACCCAATAACTGAGATATAACCTAGCAACATTCAAACTGCTACTGTTTCACTTTATTACCAGCTGTTTTATACAAAAAAAAAAAAAAAAAAAAAAAAAAAAAAAAAAAAANAAAAAAAAAAAAAAAAATAACTGAATATCTACACAAAAGCAAAGTATTAATAGAGTTTCTGTCTCTCTACCCCTGCTAGCAGGGCTCAAAATATCTAATCACACAAATGCAGAATCTAAGCCTCCCAGACTGCAACAAAGCTCGGTGATGACTATTTAAATTGCCTCTTAATGTGCACACATGCCAGAGCACTGCTTGATTTCAAAGCAAAGACTGTCAGAATGACACTATATCTTCTGAAAGCAGGCACGCATCATCAGCCTTAGTAAGTCAGATCAAGATGCCAAATCTCTGTTACCCTGCTAGTTGTCTGAATTAGCTACAACCTCTAAAAGGTACATTTTCACCAAAATACCATATGCTGCCTCTCACAGCAAAGACATGACCTCTATTGTTCCTTTGCTAACTACCTGAAAACACTAATCACTGTAATGCCAAAGTAGTTGTTGGCTCCAACTGCACTGGCACCAGCAGCACTGAAGGGCTTCTGACTGTTGGCAGGTTTAGTAATGAGTTTCCAGTACTGGGGGATTATCAGATCAGGCCTGGTTTACTACCTCTTTGTTCTAAGCAGAGATCTAAGAAACAATTAACTCACTAAGGAAAAAGTGTTACACTCCATTAGTGATAAAGAACTTTTTCTTCTAACCTTTGAAGGGGACTACAAACAGCTACCATC
>VZRU01015322.1:0-23542 GCA_013398155.1 Pedionomus torquatus
GGTTTTAATGCCGGCCTCTTGCAGGTTTGATCCACAAGGCGACAGTGAAGACGGTGGACGTGGAGCGGGCCTCCGTGGCGGTGGAGTGGAGCGAGAGCGGCTCCGTGAAGGGGAAGGAGGTGAGTGTGCGCCTCGCAGGCCTCTGCCCCGGGGCGGGCAGCTGCTTCGCTTCTGTGCTCATCTGGCATCCCGTATCGTTAAAGTCTTCCCTGAAGACTCATCGTCCCACTCGTGTACTGGTGCCACGTGAGGAGGGGCTGAGGTTGGTTTCCCGAATCTCTGCTGGTGTCAGATAAACATGGTGCGAGATGAGATTTTGGGGGGGGAGGGGGAGTCTGGGGCGTTTGAGGTTGATGTGCCTGAAATCCTGGCAATTAACAAAATCTCCCTTGGTAACTGGGCAAACCTGCCTGTCCTGCTGGTTCCTCTGGAAACAGAACAAGCTGTGGAGTTTAGTTGAAGCCTTAAAGTTGCCATTGATGAATTCATTGAGAGTAGATTTTACACTGTTCACGTGCATTCACAGTCGAATATGCAAAATGTGCAGATTCAGCTATAATTGCTGGCTGAATTGCATGTATGTGTTATGATATGAAATATTTATGAAAATGCTTCCAAATCCAGCATATTTCTTATATACTATGTATATACACTTATTTATATTTATATATTATACTGCCCACGCATATGTGTTTCTTAGCTAATTAACTTTCCCATTAGCTGCTTACAGATTCCATATAAATAAATTAGAACCTTGTATCTTCATGCTTTACAGAAGCTCACCTACTTGCTTTTGCTCTCTTAATAGACTCTAATTTCACTTAAGGAATTAAAAAGTTAATTGAGTGCTCAAGAACTTCCTGGAGCTTGTGTTGCATTGTTAGGTGGATTCCAGCACAAGCTGCTGTGATACCAGGGTTTGTATACACGTGCTTTCAAACTCTTCTGCAGCGTCCTGTTTGAAAAACTTGAACTGAGAATGTTGTTATTTTGTGCTGGAACCTGTCCTTGGCTGCTTGCCCTTGGTGTTTGCTCCCCCAGCCCTGTGGCTCTCTGCACCACAGCGCTATAGAATGTGCTGAAGGCGGGATTATGACTTCACTGGAGAGTCAGGCAGAAGGCTAAAGCTGGCCCTAGATGAAATGGCTTCAACAGCAAGTGAAAAACATGTGGGTGAATTGACTTCTGGATTAAATAATGGATCCCTCGTTTCCCAAAGTGTAAGCAGCTCCTGGAAGTTTATTTCTGTAAGCACAGTCACACGGTAGACAATGCTCTCCTAGCACAGAAGTCACAAAGCAGATAAGATTTATGAAGATTAGCAGTAAGAGATTAAAGCGCTTGATGCCAAATGTGCTTTGTCCATCTATGGCACCTGCAGAGCTGTGCGGTGTTTGGCAGATGAGGGTAAATGGCTCAACTGCCACATTTCTCTTAGCGTATTTGGGCGTACAAGACTATTCAAACAGAGTATGAACTACGGTCTTACCCTTCCATGCAACTTTAACTTAACATTTGGCAGGCAGTGGGTCAGGTTTGTTTGCCCCTACTGAATGTCAAGGTCAATTAAAAAAAAAAAACAAACCAAACGCAAAAAATGCTGTTAAGTGGTAGCAGCAATATTCCACTCTGTAAAATTTTGCTTTTGCTCTTGTAGATAGATATTGACGATTTGATAACAGTAAATCCTGAGTTAGCAGAAGAACTACCTGCTGTAGATGTGAAAGAGAACCTTCCTTTGCAAGAGAATGTAATTGTACAGGTAAGTGATTTAAAGGAATCTAGTCTCTTCTAAGGTATTAAAGTGTCAACAGCATAGATCTTGCTATAAATAATACTTTCAGTCTTAAAATTTGAGGTCTCTAACATCTTTTTGGTTTTATAGTCAGACTTTTGTCAGAAAAAATCCTTGTATCCATGATGTCTTGAAGTGCTGTGCTAGGTGTTTGCAGCTTACTCTGATTACTTACAGCATTTGTTGTTTTTCAGAAACCAAAGTACAGAACAAGCCTTTCAAAAATTCCTGCTCCACGGGAAGGTGAGAAAATGTTCTTCTCTCTTCTATATCCCTGTGAATTGGTGGTGGTCTTTTATTGTAGCCATAATATTCTGCTGCTGCTCATTCAGGTAATGCTAATAAAGAGTGTACCACTTCATACCAATGTTCTGGACTCCTGAATGCAAAAGCTTTGCTAACAGATTGCTGTCCTGTTCCTGTGAGCCGGGGTTGGTTGATGTGCTGCTCTTTTCTGCAGCATTGCTGTAGTTATTGCTTGAGACTGCTTTAAATATCACCAGGCAGTTACTGGTGCAGTGACTTTTAAAGTTTCATATGAAGTTTTGCAAATGTCACAAGTGACAAAAGGTAAGTGGCAATTATTAAAAGTGTCAAAAGGAGAGTGGAAAGGGCAAGAAAGAAATAGTGGTGACAAATAGATGTCTCTTCTTCAAACAGTCCCTCTAGACAATAAGTAGAGATTTATCCTTGGGGAATTTCAGATGAGACAGGCAAAGTGCCAGGTGGTGTGCCATAGCTCAGTGATTGTGTGTCACTGCAATGTTTTGAGCAGAGCTTGAAGAGAAAATAGAGATGTCAGAGTGTGGAATTGCAAAGGAATTGTTTTTCTTGAGGTGTCAGGAGTTAGAAATGTTCTTTTAGCTTATTAGTGGACTCTTTTGGCTTTTTGAATTGCAAGTGGCAGCATTTCAGGTCTGTTTGTAACATACTTGTGTGATGCTGAGGTTGCAAATGTAATTATTCTCTTATAGTGCATAGTTAACCAGAACTGGTGCTTTTCCATGCAACTGAGCTGTAAATAAAACAGCTGAGCTAGTCTGCCCTCTCTGCTGTATGTGATGCAAGACAGAGCAGCTAGCACCAGAAGCCAACAGGACAAATCCTCTCAGGAGCAGGAGTAGTCAAAGAAGCTTAATGTGTCAAAAGTTGTTCTGTACTAAAGCATCCTGATTTTCTTCAAGTCCAGAGAGCGCTCCATAAATTTTGTGAACTGGCAAGCAAAATGACATGGTAAAGTTGTGACTGTTTCTAGAAGGGACATTTAATGGAGCTGGATAACCAGCTGGAAAAACAAAGGTATCTTAATAATCCAGTTGCTGATGGATGGAAAAATGTCCTCACTGAGGTTATGGCTTTTCTGAAGTATAGAATCTAATTGCAAATCTGAAGTATCTATTGCCTTTCCTATTGGCACATCGTCTCCGAAGACCAGAGTACAAGACAGAAGCAGTGTTTTCAATATTCTTCAGATAATATCTGTTTTTTTTAGCTAGCTAAACCCCCTGAGTATCAGTCCACATCTGTCCTGTTGCAAACTCTGCACCTGCACCCCTTGGAAAGCTAACATTGGTTTCAGATTTTGATTCTCAGACTAACAAAATTAAAGATGACCAGGTGCCTGTCTACATCTTGGCCAGGAAAGCGAGAGAAGCAGTGCTTTCAGAATAAATTCAGAAACGGGTATTGGTTCAGTCCTCTGAATCAGTAAGATTTTTGGAGGATTCTGAATACCCTCATGTGTGAGGAAACACTTGAATCAAATCCATTTAGATGCAGCAAATCCTGCAGTTGGTATGCCTGTCCAGGAGCACTATCATCTACAGAAAAAGTGCTGCTGAGCTTGTGATGAGATTAGGTCTGGGCATTTGCCACAAAAGTAAATGGGATAAAATGCCATTTCTGAGCATAGTGAAACAGATGCTTTTTGCTCTTAAACGGTGCAGTTTGCACCAAATGTCTCTGCACCTGAGCAGGATGGTGCAGGTAAAGAGTTAATAGATGCAAGCACTGAATTTCATAGGCAGTTATGACAAATTTGATGCAGAACTGAACTTAACCATTTGGCTTACAAAATCTAATGTCCTTCAAAATTATAGTGATTAATTCTAGATACATTCTTGTGATTGCTGGAGGTAAAGGTAGGTCTAGCTTTCATATTGTACTCCCCACCCCCACCCCCCCATATCAGACTTGCTTTCTTTATAAATCTGTTGAGGTGTATGGTCCAATCCCTTCCCCAGGCAGCTTTGCGAGAGACTTAGTCTCACAGAAAGAAATACACCTTGGTGTGTGACAATGGAGACTACCCTCAAAAGGAGCCTTTCTAAAGATTTGCTCTTGTGGTTATAGAGAATCTTTTAGCTGAATTTAGTGTTTTTGAGCTCCCATTCCACTGCACCATGCACACAGTCTGTGTGTAGGTGCTGTGATGGTGAACATAATGCTACTCGTGACCAGATTACAGTACTGCTGTCACCATCAAGCAGTTAATTCGCACAGCTCTGCAAGAGTCATGCTTTGGAGGATTTCCCAGTTCTCTGATCTGTAACTGCCTTTTTCCTCAGCATTACAGTTCTGGAACTACCCTACTAGTGAATCCTTAATGGTTTCTGAAAGAAATTAACTGGAACTGCCTGCTTTTCTGTAGTGCTGTATTTCATGATCACTTCTCACCCACCTGTGTTGCTTTATCCTATGCTTTGCTAATATGTCAGAGAACTGGAAACGATCTTTTTAACCACACCTTGTTCCCTGCTGTTCTGCACTTTGTGAGCACTCGATTGCTCATGAATGTCTGAGGCATGATTCTGACCTTGAATTCCTGTTTCCAAAGCTGTTCGGGGCCGTTCCAGGATGACTGTTATCGCAGAGTCTCAGTGCCGCCCCCAGGAAAATGAGATGGAGGTAGATCCCTGCACTTCTATGCAAACCAGAAGTAGTTTGTCAGTTCCTGGTGAGTGGAGAAAGAACTCAGTGAATTCTTACTATGAAACAAGATGATTTGTATGAATTTAATTAGGTAAAATGCAAGTCCCCAAGGGGAAGAAGCAACTGCTACCTCTTCGTATCTAAAACAGGAGAGACCTAGAGGTTTGCCAGTATGCAAACATTCAGAGCTTCTACCTGAAGGAGTTCTCAAAGGACCTGGGAAACAGTGTTGTTGAATAATAGTGTGCTTTATTAGCCAGAGCGCTGTAGTTGTGCGTGGGGGGGTGGTATCTGCTTAACAGCATGAAGTATTCACAGAGCTGGAGTGGGAAGAAAAGTGACATAATGTTGCTTACAAGACTCTAAGTAGACTGACAGTAGTTTTACCTATACTAGTTGAATAAGGCAAGAACTACTTGAATTAAGAAATTGTAGTTATCTTCACCAGGCCTACCCAATAAATAGTTGAAGGCATACCTTGTACATTAAATTCTGGGAAGATATTAAAATAAGAGGCCTGATACTAAATTGGTAGTTGGTGTAACCTTGATTTGTAGCTTTGAATAAAAGTTGGTGATTAAAAAAAAAAATCATTTACATGCTTACCTCAGGTTTTAGCTAGTTCTCTCTCCTGATCCAGAATCTGAGTTGAGGGATGCCTGTGGTCTGTGAGGCTTTACAAATTAGAAAACAATTCTTGATCTTTGGCATCTAATTATTGGTTTTGGTCTGGGTTCTTTCTGCAGCTGGCCGAACCAGGGCTAGCAGGCTGATCTGTGCTCCAGAAGCTTTGCTGACAAATGGAAATGGCAACGCAGAGGATCATCTGCCTGCTGCCGGAACGACTGCCTCCGTGAGCCCAGGTACTGGGGAGCAGTGGGTAAGAACTGACCCACTGGTCAGCAACCCATCGCAGGTGATTGCTGCTTTGTATATGCCGAGGCTAAAGCTTTGAAGCTTTGAAAAGGTGTCTTTGGCAGTAAGACTGAATACCTTCAGTTTTGTGGGGTGTTTTTTTTTTTTTTTTTATTTTTGGTTACAAAAGTGTAATTCTTACAGCGGTACCTCCTCTGAAATGCTGCCTTTACTTGAGAGGGGTAGTGAGGCTTGCTAGGCAGTGTCTGCAGTAGGTAGACCTGGTTTGGGAAGGAAGCGCTGCAAAGTTAATGACTGTCCTTCTGAAGATAGTTTCCTGTCAGCAATCTGTAAAAGCTGAAATATTTGTATTGTGCTTAAAGCCTAGTATGAAAATTTAATCCAAGGAAATGTTTTTTTTCTAGTTCGGAGAAGAACTAACCTTGTGAGGGAGATGGAGAAAATGAAAAACAAGAGAGAAGAAAAGAGAGCTCAAATTAATGAAATCAGGACAAAACATGCACAGGTGGAGTGCTCCATTATATATACACCAGGAAGGGGGAAAATACTGCAGGATAGTGTGTCACAATACTTGAAACTTAAACATTTTGGACAGGCTTTGTTCTTATGAAGCTGTACATAAGGATGGATTGATTCTACATTCAGAAAGTTCTGGATCTTGTGGCCTTTAAGTGAAATAGTTCTCCTGGTGTACAGCTGATTGTTTATTGTGCTCTGGGGCTTTTTTGCTGTAACCATCCATGGCTTTTCCACACAGGAATCTGACAGCAGTTGTCCAAACTGGGAGTTTGCACGGATGATCAAGGAATTCAGAGCAACTTTAGACTGCCAGCCGATATCTATAGCCGACTCAGTAAGTAAATACTGAGGCTACTTACTGCAGCTTGTAGACAGACTGTTTTGTGCTGAAAGTTTTGGCACGTGAGCAATGTAGTGCATCACTACACCTTGGAAATCCTCTCACCATTTTGTGATCTTGAGGTACCGGTGGTATGTTTTATGGTATACTTACAGTATAAGTATATACTTATGATATATATACCATCTTCCAATATAAACTATAAGTATGCCACTTACCTCCCCTGTTTAGGTCTAAGCTGCCTTGCAATACTTTGCACGTGTCACTAGTGAAGCGCTTGCACTTCAACACTTGTCATGCAAAAATTTGTGCCGTAACATCAGTATTTCTCAGAGCTTCTAAATGGCAGAGCCTATTACATAGTAGCTTAGCTTGTTGTAGGTATAGATATAATTTAAAACATGGCCCTATAGCAGAAAGTGTTATCATATGGAAGTCATATTCAGTAATTTTAAACTAGCTCAAAAAGAGGAAAAGTGAAAGTAGAGGTCAAAAACTAGAAGGACGAGGCTCAGTTGATATTTTCAGTGAATATGGAGGTAACATCATTTAACACCTGAGAACAAGCAGTCCTTGTCTATCAAAGGCTTTGTTATGGTTTGTGAAAAATGACAGCACTGAAGGTCAAACCAAAAAAGCAGATGTGGACTAGCTTGCAATACCAGGCGATTTGCTTGCCTGCATCCTATGGGGCTGAGAACCAGCTGCTTGTGTACACACTGCTATATGACAGAAGAGGAGCTTGTTGTCTTCTGCATTCTGCTTCCTCCAGTGGAATATGCCATCTGACAAATTCAACTGATGAGTAGCTGTGCTGCACAAACAGCTAAACTTACAGAATCAGTAAAGAACCTGAGGTCAGAAAAATACCTCTGGGGTAGATTGAAATAATAATTGGCTCAAATTTGACTGTAGTTGTAGTATTGATATCACAGACTTTGCTGGAAAGCTGGTCAAAGACTAATCTTTTTACTAATTCTGATATAGAATATTTGGGGCAACTTCTATAGCGTAGCAGCACTTCCACGTGACATGTTGGAGCATGCTAAGGTCAATTATTCATACTGTTCCTTTTGCACTGGATGGACTTTCAGGCTTAATCCCTGCACAAGTGGGTCTACAGAGGCTACTCTGATCAATATACAGAAAAGTAGATGTGAGGGGAGCATTGGATCTTTCTCTCTGTAATACTCAGTAGGTGGGGGTGTAATTGGGAAATAGTTATCACTTGTTTTCTTACTTTTCTTTTAGATAGAAGAGCATAGGATTTGTGTCTGTGTGAGAAAGCGCCCCCTTAATAAACAAGGTGAGTGTAGTGACAAAGTAGCTCTGTCTTGGAGCAGTTTAACTTTGCTTATTCTTGTTAAAACTGAAGGTCTCTTTTGTCAACAGAAATTCTAAAAAAGGAATGTGACGTGATTACTGTCCCGAGCAAGTGTGTCCTGCTTGTGCATGAGCCAAAGCACAAAGTGGACCTAACAAAATACCTTGAAACCCAAGCATTTAGATTTGACTTCTCCTTTGATGAATCCTCTTCCAATGAAATGGTATACAGGTAATGTTTTCTTCTCATGGGAAATAAACTTTCAAGATAAAAGCATGGAGTTATGGCTAGATGGCATCCTGGCTTAAAGAAACTGCTACCTGAAATTAATATTTAAATTCTTTTTGGAGGAAACCAGTGGACAAACTAAAGCTTATTTTTGGCATGGCCTTGCTGGTTTCCTAAGGATTTGCATTTATATGCCTTTTTTTCAAGGAAAAACTGATGAAATGGTGTGAAATGCTTGCCTTAACTGTCTCTTTACTTTCTGAATATCCAGGTTCACTGCTAGACCTCTTGTAGAGACCATCTTTGAAGGTGGGAAGGCGACATGCTTTGCATATGGCCAGACAGGCAGTGGCAAGACACATGTAAGTTGTTCTCCAAGCTCTCAAGTTTTCTAGCTTTAGATAAAGTATTTTAAAGCTCCTTGATATTAATAATGAGTGATCTGCTGTCTTGTCATTCTGCGAGAAGCCTTCACTTCAAACCACAGTGCAGACTAGGCTAGCTGACCAGTTTAAGTAATCAGACAGTTGCTGTCATTCCACCATTAGAGGCGAGGATCACCTATCCTTAGTGCATGTCGTGAGCTGTAGATCTCTTCCAGTAATCCAGAAGGAATTTGAAAGTTTATAGAAGTCTGGGTGTAGGCTACATCCACTGCACTGGAATGGGCAGACAAACCTGCTCATCTGAGCATCACGACAGGAATACAACTGTGAGGCACTAAAATCACAGGCAGTGAAGTACTTTCCCTTCCTGGTTGCACCGTGCTGGACTAGTGCAAGGACAATAGCTGTCTAGAGAGCTGCATATTAAACTCTGGTAGATTCAGAATGTGTCATGGCATAGAGCTGTGTTTCCAGTAATTGACTCTTTCATATAAAAGAGGGAGGGAAAATCACCAGAAGCCTTATTGAGATTAAAGGTATCTTAGTCAAAGGAGTTAAAGGTATTGTCTGGTCTAGAAGTTTGATGCATTTTGCTATTATGCACATGAGCTTTTGCAAGTAGCAGTTAAAATGTTGCTCAACCTGTGACCTAAGCAATGAGGCGTTGCTGTTTCTAACCAGAGGCTTTTTGGTCGCACTGTCAATGCCATGCGTTTCCCCTTGGAGGAAAAACTGCTTTGTCTCTGCACTGCAGAGCCTGACATGCCTTCAGCTGTTGCTTTGCATAGCCCAGATCATCTTTCTGAGCTGATAGGGAAGCAGCGAACTCATTTTATCCTGAATTGCACTCTGTTCTAATCATCTCACTGACATCAGAGCACATATGTCTATATGGTAACTTCCTAGCATGTTCTGAAAACTAAAATTGGGTAGCCTGTCTTGTTTGTACCACACCTTACCTCTGGTCTTTTTTTCTGCACAGACTATGGGTGGAGACTTCTCTGGGAGAGTACAGAATGCCTCAAAGGGCATATATGCTTTTGCATGTAAGTTGATTATTCTTTAGATAGAACAATCAAATTTGTGCTTGCTTTTCTTAATAGGTACGATGTGGTTTTGTATGGTTATTTAAAATGTTCCCAGTAAAAGATATATAAAGTATTTGCATTTTCAGTAATAAATAGTGGTGTTTGCAAGAGGCATGATTATTTTTTTTTTATCAGTTGTCAAAATACTTTCTAGTGTGTAAGCTTCTAGATTCACACTTAACTCACCAGAAGATACTTGTTTTGGAGGCAGAGACATGACATATTTTCTAGTTTGGCATTTGCTGGGCTGAACCATTTAATTTTGATTCTTCTGGTTTGCTTTTGTCTTGGCCTAAGGATGGTATTTGGCAATACCTGACCTGAAATGCAACACAACCCTACCCATTTCTCATATAAAGCTTGTTATATAGAAAGCGTGTGACTGTGTGTTACGTTTCTTCTTATAAGCATTAGATGCGAAAAGCCAAGCACATACACAATTATTTAAGAAAACAGATGCTTAGAAGCCCTTCCTTCATCTAATGCCTAGAAAGCACCATGAACCCTGACCTCTTCTACCTTCCCTTTAGATAGGCATATTGTGAAACTAGTGTGTGTAGCAAAGCAGTTGAAACAAGGAACAGTTTGCCAGTCTGAAAATCAGCTACGACTGGTTCCAAAGCAAAATCTTTGATTTCCAGCTCAGCTTCAAAGTCTGAAGCGTAATTGTGAGAAGCTGCACTGGATCCAGCCAAAGGATCAACCAATCTGGTGTATTGTCTCCAAACAGCAGCAGTGCAGATACTTGGGGACGCATGTTTTCTAGGCTGTCTGCGAGAAGTGCTTGAAGCGCAAATACATGACTCTTTCAGGCCTGTCTAAAACAACAACAACAGATCCCGGTGCTCCCCCAGATCAGTAAGGATTGCTGCCTGTAGATGACATCAGCAGTAGGAACTTCCTCATCCAGGGACTGAAATCACAAGGGATATGGATGCTGCTGGAACCATTTTCAAATGGTAGCACAGCATTAATTGTTCCACTAGCATTTTTTTAGGATGGCTGTCATTCAGCTGCTAGATGCTGCCTTATGGCTGTGCAATATTTGAAAGCAAATGAAGTAGCAACTACAACATGTTTTAAATCAGTTGACTAAATCCCTGCCTTTCCTTGCTAGCACAAGATGTTTTCCTCCTCCTAAACCAGCCCAGGTACAGGAATCAGAACCTGGAAGTTTATGTAACTTTCTTTGAGATATACAATGGAAAGGTAAGACTTCTTAAAAAAATAAAATCTTAACCTGACTTCTTTGGCTGAGTGTTTCACAAGCAGCTGGGTGAAGCTTACTAGTTCCAGTAGCTCTGTATGGTCTATTGTTCTTGCTATCTTTGGAATTGAACCGGGAGGCTATGTAAAGGTGCTGTTTCTATATAACTTTCTAGAAAGACAGTGCAAAATACTTAGAAGGAGACCTTGTTCAGATTTACCTTAATTTTGTTGCCTGAATACAGGTATTTGACCTCTTGAATAAGAAGGCAAAACTTCGAGTCCTGGAGGACGGCAAGCAGCAGGTCCAGGTTGTTGGTCTTCAAGAGAAACAAGTCCACTGTGCTGAGGATGTCTTCAAAATGATTGAGATGGGCAGTGCCTGCAGGTTTGGTGTCTTAAAACCAATAAGAGTCAAGTCCTGTTGTACCTCCATGTCTACAAAAAATGCATAATGTGTGTAGCGGGTGCTTTGAGATTTAAACAGGAGCTTGGTGTTCCCAGTAATAGGTAGGCACTGAGCAGCACCTCTGTCAGAAAAGAAGGTGGCTGCAGAATAAAGGGCTGACAGGGATAGATTTAGCCTGCCTTTCATAGAGAATGCTGCAGTCTGTGGTTCACGTGTCCTCCTGTAATGCTAAGAGAGATGACTGCCCTGATGCCACAGCTGAACTTAGCAGTCTAGTTGCTTTCTAGAAGCATCGGCTAGCTTAAGGGAGCATAAGTTGCTTCACGTGGGCTTGTAATATCAAGGCAGAGCTGCTGGCATCAGCCTACAATTGCAAAAATGCTTTGGCTTAACTGCAGCCCACGTGAGCTGTTTCAGTGGCAACAAAACTTCTAAAGAATCTTTGAGAGCAGGTGCCAAGGGACAGCCATAGGCTTGGCTCATCATCCTGGCAAGGCTGTGGTCAGGGCAACTCTGCCATTGTACCGGTCCCTTTAATCAGGAGCTAAAATCTGTCTCAGTTAAGTTGCAACAGCTGTGGCAATGTTACAAGGTAAGTGAGAACTCCTTGGTTTTTGTATTATACTGCACCTGCATGTGTGTATATGTATATATATGTGTGTGTGTGTATATATATATGTATATGTGTGTGTATATATATATATACTCTGCTGTGTGTGCTTTTTTAGCTGACAGTTCAAGGCAAAAGCTGTTTAACATTTCAGTCTCCTGCCTCATTTTAGGATGGTCTCCCTCCCTTTGCCGCAGCAGTAGAGATGCGGGTGGAACAGTGAACCTGCCACCCTTCCCACAGAATGATAGCGAAGGTCACAGGGAGGCTTGTTGTAACTTGTAAGACTCTGATCTGTGTCTTGCAGTGAAGGGGCAGGTGCAGTTGCACAGCAGAGGTAAAATGCCAGGCCAACTCAGTTGGAGGAAGGGATTTGCCCTGATTGTAATGTGCTAGCAGAGCTAATGCTGTTTAGTGGTGAGCTTGGCTGAGCTTACGGTGTAATGGCAGATGCATTAGGAAAATGACATGTGGCCTGCTCTGAGGCAGGCAGATGCAGTGCTGAAGGTATGACTTCCAGCTCCAAATGCATTTAAGGTTTTAGCAGTCAGAAGGGCATTCCATTGTAGGCTGCCTGAGTTGAGGCAGGCGGATTAAATAGCCTTAAATCTCTACAACTGGGGTGGAGATTCCTATTTCTCACAGCAGTGCTTCTGTGCTTTTATATCAGAAGCAATTTCACAGTTCATGCAAACTTGAAGTATTTGTGTGGGGGATAAAATGGGGAGGTCAAACAACTTAACTGAATGGCTGCAGGTCTTGTCTAGTGCTGTCAGCACCTGTTGTGTCTTCTGTGACACAGCTCTAATGGTTTGCATCTTTCCTGTAGGACGTCTGGGCAGACTTTTGCAAATGCTAGTTCTTCACGATCACATGCCTGCTTCCAAATTATATTACGCCGAAGAGGAAAACTGATTGGCAAATTTTCGTTGGTGGATCTGGCAGGAAACGAGAGGGGTGCAGACACATGTAGTGCTGATCGGCAGACTCGAATGGAAGGTGCAGAAATCAATAAGAGCTTGCTGGCTTTAAAGGTGAGCTATAGCACTGGGAGCCAAGAGCGCTAATCAAGTGGATTCTGTTCAACTCTGGGGTTATCTGTTCTGTTTCTTTTCAGTGCAAGGGAAAAGAACAGCCAAAAAGAATCCTAGTTTAGTAATTTAACATCCCTGAAAATGGTGCATACTTCCATTTAGAATGTTTCCAGAAAAGCAGTGCAGTCTTGTCAAGCCAGATACTGGTACAGCTATTTCAGGCTTCATTCAAGTTGTGGTTTTTTTTTTTTTTTTTTTTTTTTTTTTGTTTGGGTTTTTTTTTTTTTTTTTTTTTTTTTTTTTTTTTTTTTATTTTGNATGTCCTGTGACAGCCCAATACCTGGAGTATATTCAAAATGCTACAAAGTACTTGTAGAGCAATAGAGAACCATTTTCCAGCCAGCTGGGTTTACTAGCAATTGGTGGCTGATAGCTTTCAGAGCTGTTTGAGAAGAGATGCAGATCTCACATTGGCTTGTCTTTTCTTAGGAATGTATCCGAGCTTTAGGGCAGAACAAGTCTCATACCCCTTTCCGAGAGAGCAAGCTGACCCAGGTGCTAAGAGACTCTTTCATAGGAACTAACTCAAGGACCTGTATGGTGAGTATGCACATGGCACAAATGCACACACTGCTTGTGGGTTCTGCAATTTGATTGAATAGCTGCACGCTCTTCTAGAGTCTTCTAGGAGACTTAAAGAGCTGAAGCTCTCTGACTTCAGAAAGTCATACAGGTTTTCCTCCTCCACTGTCCCATGGTGACTGAGATCAAGAACTGGTGAGCTTCGCTCAGCCCTATTAAAGCAGGACTGCAGAAGTTGCTTCATACAGTGAATCTGCAGTAGAACCTGTTGTGCTCTCAAAGGGCTTTGCTTCCTGTGAAGGGTGCAGCACAGTGGGTGCACGCAAAGCCAGTGGAAAGCTGGGTACGGGGCTACTGACATGTCCCACAGAAGCTATAAAGGCACTTGGCAGAATGTCTCAACTCTGACCCTTTGCGTTAACATGTGCCAGCTGCCTGGTGAGATCTGTAGGGCCATTAACGTGAGCAAATGCCAAATATGGGAGTCACTGAGGTCTTCTGTTCTATTTGCAGATAGCAATGATTTCTCCAGGCATGAGTTCCTGTGAGTACACCTTAAACACACTGAGATACGCTGACAGGTAATGGCATTCTGCTCTTCTTGCAGGGGGAGTTTTGGCTGTTTTTTTTTTTCTGACCAACAGTTCTTTTGTTGTCACTGTCTGTAATGGCAATTTGGAAGTGAGCTGTTAAGAGAAAATTACCTGTTCTCTGTGTGAGACATAGTAGATATTGTATTAAACTGTGACTAATGTTTCCTCAGAGGAGGAGTCTCTCACGCTAGACTTTGGATTGCCCTGTCCTGAATGGTTTCCATGACCTTTACTTTTTTGCAATACTTTGGGTCCCATTTGTAAACGGAGTGTTAAGTTTTTGCCCCTGACACCACCCTATAGATGATACAAAACACGTGGTGTTCTTGATGGACCTTGATAAGAACTAATAGGTTATGGCACCTTGGAGGCTTTGGGCAAAATCTGAAGGATGTGGAGATCTCAAATGCCTCTAAGCAGATGGTGAGAGTGTGTGAAACACACAGTGTCCTGTGGTTGACCTTGGGTACCTGCAGGGCAAGGTAGATTTGCAGGGCCTGAGCCCCAGGTTTTCTTGGGGGTCTTGCTGGTACCTGGAACCTGAAGGAGCAGTGACTCTCTGCTCTACATGCCTCTACACCTTTCTGGCAAGGTGACAAGTAAAATGGAGACTGTGACTTTTTCTCATATCTTAACAAGGTGACATTTGCACATTCCAGGCTTGGTTTTGTTTAGTAAACAAAAGGCTGTGTGGTTCCCTTCTGGAAAACATTCTACTCTCTGAAGGGTGAAGGATGTATGGTAATTCTTGTCATAAGCATTCAGGAACGCTGTGAATCTTGAGAGATTCCCAGATTGGGTTCTGGATTGAAGTAGCTTTTTGTTTGTTTGTTTGTTTTTCCTCCTGGTGGACCATCATTCTTGCTTACCTGAAAGTACAGGACAAAATTCAACATCTGACTTAGTGTGCTTCAGTAAGATTCTAGTGTTGAGCTGAGCATGTTGTGCACTGGTTAAGAACCAAAGTGACTTCAAGCTGTAGGAAAGGGGCTATTAGCCTGAAAGCCCCTGGAAACACAAAAGTGACCCTAGTAACTGTAATTAAATGCCCAGTTGGTATCTGACATCTACCTCTAGTACCACCCGCAGCACCATGTCATCAGCCAGGCTTTTATCCTTATTATATACCTATTCTAGCATGGTGGGTCTCTGGGAAAAGTCAACCCCATCTGATTTCTTTCCATACTAAATTCTCTTTGTTGGTCATGACAGACCAAGCTGACATGTAGAATACACCTTCTATGAAAGGCATTGCTGACAATTTGCACTGTGTACTTGGACATTTCTTTCCAGGAGAAGAGAGTCTCTAGGACTCTTCAGAAGTCCTGGATTGGGCATGGGGACAAAACATGTCTTGGTTTTCCTTCCCACAGTCCTCTGGGGGTTTCTGCCCATGTGAGCTTGTTCTGGAGGTGGTAATGTCCAGCTACTTAAGTGCAGCCAGATGTCTCTTGCACTGATTGCAGGAGTTGTTTTATGATGGATGTTGTAGTCCAGAAACTGCTGGAAGAAGAGCCTGAGTGACAAATCTTCTTGTTGCAGAGTGAAAGAACTTAGCCCTTATAACGGAAGCGGTGAAGCACAGAATCAGATGGAATCTGAGGAAATGCTGACCATTGGAGGACATTCAGGTCACAACGTATGTGTATGCAGTGGGCTGAACAGCTCTCAAAGCTGAGAATGACTTGCTGTTCTTAATTGGGCTGTTTCTTGCAGCTCCTCAAGGATGATGAGGATGATATCTCTCCCCACATGTCCAACTTCTGTGAGGCTATGACTCAAATCAGTGAACGAGAAGAGAAGGTTGTAGAACAGCTCAGAGAACTGAGACAGGTATGTAGAAGAGGCAATTCCAACCCAGGCAGCCTTCTACAAGCACCTTGACTTGTCTGAGCCAAGTGCTGCTGGGTAGGCTGTGGGCTGTACTACAAGATGTTGTTGGAGATACTTTTTCCTCACTGCCAACTTTTTCCTGTGTTTTCCTGCCCAACTGGTTAAACTGGGCGGGGGTTCAGTGCTTGTGGCCAGAAGGTCCCCCTTCCCCTCTGTCTAGCAACATCTACTTGCTGTTAATGAGCGCTGACTGATCTGTCACAGCTCAGCTCTGTTGATTGGTGTGCCAGACTTGAAGAAACTAATTGAACTTCCAGAAAATCAGTTTCTCATCACTGCTATCTTTGTGAATACAGAGAATGCAGACTGAATTTGACTACCTCTTGGGAATCACAGAACAACCAGATTATGATCTCGAGACCTTTGTGAGCAGAGCTAAGCACTTCGTAGAAGAGAGCTCAAGAAACTTCCTTGGCGTTAGAGGTACATTAGTGCCTGTCTCTGACTAGCACTGTCACTAATGTTATTTCGAGGACTTGAAGATAACATCAGCAATACCTGGGGGGGTTTGGGCACCCAGTCCTTCTGCATAAGTTAAGGTTATGATCACTTTCCTACGTGATCACAAGGACAGATCTGACATGTTCTATCGTTTGCACTTTCCAAAATTACATTTTGGCTCCTAACATCCACTTGCTTTGTGCTGCCACATAAAACTGCCTTGTCTTGAGCAGAATGCAGTATCTACCAAGAGCAGATGAGCTGAAGTCTGTTTAGCTAGTTGGTTATGCAGTTTGCTTTTTGTCTTGGCCAAAAAATGGACTTTGAGAACTAAGTCCCAGTGCCATGTTCCAGAGATTCCAAGGGGTATGCCCCTTGTTTCCGCTCCCGTTTTCATGGATATCAGGCCTTAAGGCCCATCCTTTTTTAACAAGGATCTGCCTGGCATATACTGAGATGCGGTGTCTGCCAGCCCCTGTGGTGTGCCTTTACCTCAGCACAGGGCATTACTTAATGTGCAACAAAATCCCTCCAACTGTTTGGTTCTGACCCAGTTTGGAGACTTCTCAGCTCTGTGCAGGAGGGTATCAGCTGCCTGTTCCCAGAGCACTGCATCCCTTCCTTCCAACCCTGCTGGTAGAGGTAGTGGCGGAGAGGCAGCAAGGCAGATAAGAGATCAGGGGACACATGGTAACAGAGTGCCTGAGGTACACGGACTGCCTAACCAGGACAGGGGAAGCTACTCTGCTAAGGGCTACTTTGCTGCTGCTGTTGTAGTAACTTGGGCTTTGATTGCCACTTCAACATTTGTCTCAAAAACAGGGCTGTGAGAGTTTTCATTTTTCAAATGAGACTGAAAATGAACCATTAACCTGAGTAGTGACTTTTTTCTTTTTAAACAGCCCTGACTGTCTTCCCATTTCAAATGCAGCCCAATAACTGTTTACCCTGGAGGGATGGTGATAAGAAAACAACAGTAAATGCCCTGCTACCCTCTCTGCCTTATAGGCCAGGGAAATTTGGCTCTCCAGGATGGCTGTATTAGTGGCATCTAGTTTGAGCTGCAAACTACAGGCTTGAAACTGCTCGTGAGTAGAAATGGACAAATACAGCTGAAGAGCTTTGTGGGACCAAGCAGGATTTGATGTTGGCTGAGCGGTTCTTGCAGAGTTCACTTTCTTTTGTGGCCCTTGCAGAGCCTTGTTGAGGAGGACAGTTGGACTGGAGAGTCCAGATCCCAGATCAATCACCCTGTCACTCTCTTCCTTTACAGAAACATTGGATGCCCTGGGAGCTGCCATGCAACTGGAAGAGCAAGCCAGCAAGCAGATGAGCCAGCAAAGGCGTTAGTAAATATAGCAAAATCTGGTTCACAAGCAATCTTCTGGATGTCTTACATGTTTGTTGGTGGTTTGTGTAACTCCTATTTTTAAATGTGGTTGAGTGTCTGTGCATCATGTGTGCCTGAGAACAGTGAACACAACAGTGTCTCTATCTTCATGGTCTGATATCAGGGTGCTCGGAGGCGCTGGAAACACCTGCTGCAAGGCTTGGGGAGGGGGCCCAGAGGGTCTGCTAGATGCGTCTGGCATCTGGCCCTTTGCTGGTGACAATGGTCTCTTCTAATAGAACTAGAACATGTGTACATGTATAGTTTTCTAGGGTGCATATAACTTTTCCAGATATGCTTGAAACCTTGCAAAACTGTTGCAGGTCTGGCTTTTCTAGAAAGAAAATGCACTATATGTAATTGTAAAAAAAACAGAAACCAACCAGTGTTTTAAGAATTTTGATAAATAAATATTCCTGGATTTAATTATCTTCTATCATATAAAATATATTTCTTGCTGATTTTTGGTGAAGTCTAGTATAAAATTAGATCCTGCTGAGTAGAACATGCCTAGCATGGAGGAAGCTGTTTAGAGGGTTCCTATCCTGTACCTGAGCAAAGCTCAGCATGTAGTGAGTGGTTTGGCTCTTAAGACATCAGGTAAGCAGGAAAGGCCCCATGAGACTCCCTGGTACCATTGGAGTTTACTGAGGCTTTGAAGATAGTCCCAGGATGATACTTTAGCTTATTTTCGCATGTACTTCCCATGGCTAACATGCCACATAAAGTATACATGTTAATGGCCCACCAAAATCTGTATTTGAGGGCAGAAGTGCAAAGCTGTCTACTGGCTCAGGTGCAGCAAGGTGCTGGTGTGGCCCTTATGTGCAACCTGTGTCCAGGTGGTCCCATGCAACCTGTCCTCCAGGAGGGAGCAGGCAGAGGGGCAGGGTGAGGGAGGACAGATGGAAGGCATGTGCTGCTGTCCTCTGTTCCTGTTTGTTCAGCTTGCTCCAGAGTTTGTCTCTGAATGGACAAAACAGCCTTGTGAGCTCTGGGTGCAGCAACAGAAGATGCAGCTATATAAACATTGGATCACAAAGGGATCCTTCTACCATTACTTCCTCTTCCCCTAGACCCCCCACCTTGCTCTCCTGCTTCCTGAGCTGTCTTTTCCCCTTGAAAGCAAAGGGTGTAATATAAGTGTCTGTGCCCCCAGCTCTGCACGCACCTTCTGTGGACTGCATCCTTGCTGTGTCTCTGGGGATGTCTACTATACTGGAGGCCAGTTCTTCTGCCTGGACGTGATCCATTTTTGTGTACCAGGTCTCAGGACTGTCCTGGAAAAGGCAGGAAAGGAGTCGGGATCTTAACAGGACCTGGGCAAACAGCAGTGCCAAGGAGCCAGAGAAGTAATACTTCAACGCAGATAGGGCCATCCCCAACAGCTGAGGCACAGCAGTTTTTGGTACTGGGAGTAGTGTGGGGCTGAGCACTCTAAGGGCCTCTGAACTGTCAAAGCTGACTTGTACCTGTGCTCTGCCTGTATCGTGTTAAGGTGGTGTGTCCAGAGTAAAACAGCTGTTATGCTCTACTGAGTTTGGATTAAAGCAAGGCAGTCCTGTTCCACTTCATGTGTTACTACACTGGGATCATCCAGTCTTGCCCTGCGGTGTCTTAGAGCAAGTAAGGATAGTCCTGGGTGTAAGGAAACAAAATGTTACCCCTTGTTAGGTCCAGGGAGCGAAGGTGGAACAAAGAATGCTTAATTCTCTGTATATCCACCCTAGGAGCCAGAGTCAAGAAGGGACCTGATTTGGAGGAGCTCGTTTAGCCCTTCAGCTCACACCTCTGACACTAAGTTCCCACAGAACTTAGTTCCCTCACAGAAGGAGCAGGAGTGCAAGATCACTCTTTGCTCTCTCTTGGGACTGAGTCAGAGTGTTTATCTTCCTGAATCCTGTGACTGAAGATGAATGCTTCTCAAAGGGTGGCTTGGTTTATTTTGCACTCTCATCCAAGACTTGGTTTCTTGTGAAAAGAAATCCAGTACCTGCATCCCTGCAAAACAGACCAAAGTTCTAGGGCTGCTAATAAATCCCATGAGGGAAGTGTGTTTACCGTAAAGCACTGAAACAGTGTGGGTCCTAGCGCCGCCTTTACGCTCTCCTCCACCAAGGGAAATGTGTGGACAAAATACTGCAAAAGAACAGAGAGCTGGTGTGTAGGGAGAAGGGATGCGAGTGTGTGTGTACACAGAGGATAGAGCTGCATGAACGATACAGCTCCAGATAACCTGTCTCGTGTGCCAGTCCTACTGATGGTACTTCATAAACACACCAAGAGGATCTTGTGGGTCACTGCTCAACACTCACCTTGTTCCAGCCCCCCCCGTGCTGTGCCAGTGCCAGCTTCTACCTCACCAGTGCCTCCTTCTATCTTAACAAAAGGCAGGAGGGTGTTTCAGTGAAATGATAGTAGTGCAGTAGTTGCCAGGGAGTTCACCCTGCTCAGAGGAAAGCTGCAATGACCCTCTCTGTTACTAGGTAGGTTTGTAAACTCTTCCCTCTGAGCAGCCTGGTTCTCAGCCATCACTTGTTCAGGCCTTCCCATCTGCTGACAGGACAGTCCTTCCCTGCGGCTGTTACACAGCAGAGCCATGCTAAGGTGAGCTGAAACTCTTTGCCCAGCACCTGCCTGCTTATAATTCTGTGCTAGTGTCTTGCTCCAGGCAAATTTTTTTTTTGTTAGCCCCTTAGCTCTGTCTGCTTACTACCCACAGCAAGCATGGGGCTAGAACAGATGTGTGAAGGCCCAGCACTGACTTCCCAGCCAGTCTGTAATGTGTGGCAGGCAGGAGGCAGACAGGAGAGGAAATACAGCTCTTTTCTGAAGGAAGTGTTGTTCTTGCCTTTGTGGCTAAGCTTGCATCTGCTACATTCAGAAAAAAAACCTTCCTGCTCAGGTGTTCTGGGAGGACACCACGTGGTATGATGTTCTCCACCGTGCACCACCACACTCACCTCCAGGGAGATGCTGGCGTGTCTCTGGCTGGCTGCATGTTCCTGGTTCCCCACAGCAACCATCAGGCCATGTACCACTTTCATCTGGATCAGCTCTTCTGCCACATCTGCTGACTCCTTGGCCAGTAGGCTGCAATGAGATAGGCCATCAACCCCTACCCTCCCTGGGGGCAGAATCATGCAACAAATTGAGTCTGGGTCTCTTGGTGTGACCCCAGTGGAAAATGATGTGCTCCTACCCTGCCCCTAGCAGTGCCAACAGACAGGAGAATCTCAAACAATAAATATTTGGTGAGCATGTGGATTAGTGATCACTTAACATGTGAGCTTGCTAAAAACAAATTGGTTAATGACTGGCAGGAGCTTCCTGGGGTGTGTTAAAGTCTAACAAGCTTGTGTGACTTGTTCTTCTTGTGAAGAACCCAAGAGTCAAACCTCACCACCATTACATCTGTGAGCATATCCCTTGGAAGACCCTCCAGTATGTCTCCCTACCCACCAAGGGCTTTCTGTCATCTATTTTTGCAGAAAAAGCATTCTGATAGCACTATCTTGTGGGCACTGCAGGAAGTTCATACTGAATGAACAAATTTCAGCACAAACGGCTGAATTTCCTTAAGGATCCTGTGGTCAGTCGTAAGCACTAGGTTCTTCTGTTGGGGGCTGATGTTAAACAAGGAAAGTTCACTCCTTGCTGTGGCTCACAGCTACATGGAGAATAGAGCACCTAAAGAAAAGCACCCTTCAGCCCTAAACTGTGGCAGGACACACACATTCTTCCAGGCCCAGCCATAAAGAGGACACTGTGATAGCACCCAGGGACAGAGCAGATGAAATTCCACATGCCCCTATAAATAAAACTTCATGCCAGGTCCAGTGTTGGAAGCAGGGAGGGTCTGGGCGTTGCTACCTGCAGGCAGCGGCTCTGCCCTATTCCTGAGCACAGCCTGACTCCAAACACCTTTGTTGTCCTGAAATGGGGTTCTTCACCCAATGTGCAGCTGCCAATATACACACAGAGTAGAGGTGTTATCTACTTATTTCATTCCTGCAGGGGTGAGTGCTAGGCGGCAATCCACAGAGCCAGCACACCAGCCTAAAAACTCCTCAGAATATTTATGTGGTTCAAAACACAGAAATACATGCCCTTGATTATAATTATAGGCTAGTACCTTATCTTAGCAATTTCTATTGGTTTGTACAGTCTCTTGCTTTCATTTAGGGTTACAAGGTCCTTTAATTGATGTGCTCACGATCCAGTACCGAGGGTGGTGGAGGATTCCAATTCAGCCTCCAATTGAGTTGGTGGTCGTGATTTCCCACTGCCACCTTTAACTTTCACCCAGCTCCTGCAAATTTTTGTTGACTTTATACGTTATCCAGCAGCTGTCTGGTTTTCAGACGATTACAGTGTCTCCTATTGTGGGATGTTCCTTATTATCAGCCTTCTGTTCTTTTTCAAGGGTATATTAATTGGCAAAGCATTTATTGTTTATACCAAATATCTGTTTTTGCAGGGCCTTGTGACCATTTACAGCTCTTTTTTTTTTTTTTTTTTTTTTCTTAGGGAGAGATTCCACCTTCTAAAATATATTTTGCTTTTTCCAAGGTACATTCTACCTTATTAAAGTACATCAGCCTCTCTGACAAGGGTCTCAGTGAGCTGAGGTAGTCACCCAGAGAGCAGTGGCAGAGGTGAATGGGTAAATGCTCCCTAGGAGGAACATGTCCTAGACCTTTCCTACCCAAAGGAAGTCACTTCTCTAAGGTGCTTCTGCTTTTATGCTTCTGTAGGTTTTGCTCCAGAGTGTCTTACCCAATGGCTTTCGCAGCAGCGGCCTGCTGAATATACACCAGCACGGGCTCCTTCAGGCAAAGTGTGGTTGGGTCTGCATGAGAAACATTAGGAAGGTGAGAATGATGCTTTGAAACACTTCTAAGATGTTAGAGGGGAGAGGAAGTGAAGTTACACTACTAGCATGAAGGGCGAATGTCCTTCATGGAAACCTTGTGGTTACGTATGACTATGTCAGTAGATAAGGGACAACCTATGGATGTGATCTATCTGGACTTCTGTAAGGCCTTTGACACGATCCCCCACAACATCCTGCTCGCCAGACTGGAAGGATACAGATTTGATGGGTGGACTGTTCAGCAGATAAAGAACTGGCTGGATGGTTACATCCAAAGGGTAGTACTTAATGGCTTGAGGTCCAGCTGGAGAGCAGTGACAAGTGGTGTCCCTCAAGGGTCCATGCTAGTACTGGTACTGTTTAACACTTTTATCAACGATATAGACAGAGAGATTGCAAGTTTGCAGATGACACCAAGCTGTGTGGTGTTGTTGATACACCAGAGGGACCTGGACAGGCTGCAGAGGCGGGCCCAGGTGAACCTCATAAGGTTCAACAAGAGCAAGTGCAGGGTTCTGCACCTGGGCTGGAAAAATCCTCNGGGGGCCTGCAGGAAGGCTGGGGAAGAGCCTATTTACAAAGGCCTGCAGTGACAGGATGAGGGGCAATGGCTTTAAGTTGGAGAAGAGCAAAATTAGATTGGATATTAGGAACAAGTTCCTTACTATGAGGGTGTTGGAACACTGGAACAGGTTATCCAGGGAGGTGGTTGAGGTCCCTTCCCTGGCGATATGCAATGTGAGGCTCAATGAGGCCCTGCGCAACCTGGTCTAGTTGGGGGTGCTGCTGATGACCGTGGGGAAGTTGGACTAGTTGACCGTTGGAGGTCCTTTCCAGCGACCATTCTATGATTCTATACATCATATGAAACACTCCGTAAGGATCTGTGTGTGGGATGCCCGTGGTAGCACAGCCACATCTCATAGAGCCTGGGCCACTGTGACCTGCTCTGCCGGCTCAGGGAAGGAAACACTCAGGGCTGGAATGGTGCATCATCCATCCATCCATCCATCCATCCATC
>VZRU01015323.1:8487-31435 GCA_013398155.1 Pedionomus torquatus
CCCCCCCCGAGGACGTGCTGGAGCCAGCAGCTGCGAGAAGATCATCACCAAGGACCTGAAATGCAGAACCCAACATCAACACGTGCCTGGCTCTTCGTTACTTGACCTTAAAGCCAGCGATTTCTCAGCCCATCAAGTTTACTTGGGGCAAGGTATTTCCTGAAAGCTGCTGAAAACACAAGGCTTTGGCAACGCTCCTCCAGCGGCTCCACAGGGAACCTGCCCCCTGGCAGCCGCGGTCGGCTTCGCGGGGGAAGTTTTCAGCCATCCCTNCGGCTTCGAGGGGGAAGTTTTCAGCCATCCCTCAGCAAAGGCACCATCAAACAGAAAACAAGTTCCTCCCCAAATGGAAATGGCAGCTTTTTCAGTTCCAGAGTTGCTGCTAATAATCCAATTAAAGGCAAGGCTAAGATAGGCAAATGAAGGGATTTCACCAGTAAGAGTAAAAACATCTAAAATTAGGGAGGAGGGGGAAAAAAAAGACCCTGAAATACCTGGGGACTGAGCATCCCCAAGCATCAGGTGTATTTCAATTCCCTTAATACATAGAAATTAGGATGCACCCTTGAAGTATTTCTAGGTGTTGATCAGATCCCCCCTCAGCCTTCTCTTCTCCAGACTAAAAAGCCCCAAATCCCTCAGCCTTTCCTCGTAAGAGAGATGCTCCAGGCCCCTCCTCATCTCGGTGGTCCTCTGCTGTCCCCTCTCCAGCAGTTCCCTGTCCTTCTGGAACTGGGGAGCCAGAACTGGTCCCAGTGCTCCAGATGGGGCCTCCCCAGAGGAGGGGAAGCAGAACCACAGCCAGTTTAAGAAGAGCCTGATTGATTTTCCCATCTCAGAGTGGGAAGTTCTGCTTGGAGTTTCATTACCCAACACACACACACCGGTCACTTACTTTAAAAAGGCAAGGTATTTATTTTTTGTAGGGAATAAAAATAAACTGTAATACAAGTGAAACTTCCTGGAACAAATACACGTAGAGAAAAGCCACAGCGCTCCTCTAAACATGGTACAATTAGGGGTTTTTTTTTTAAGCAGTGCATTAACTACAGTGAGTTACAGGTGTACACCCATCACGGCGCGTCCAGGAACAAGGGATTTCACCACCCACAGTTGTACACGACCATCCTCCAACAGTTACACCGACAGAAACAGCGACTGACTCACAGAAACAACAAAAACACGATTTTCGACACGTGGTTTTGGGTAACGTTCCTACCAAGAGCAGTTTGTGGGCGCCAGGAAGGGCACAGGCGTGTGCTCCATCACCTGTGACTACATCCAGTGTGACAAGTGACTCCAGTAGCAGGCTGTGACGGTAAATAGGGGTGCATATACACACAGAAGTGATCAGAGAAGAAGTACAGGTCCACTTTTTAACCTCCCCTCGTTCTGCATTGCTTTTGGGGTTCAGATACCTACGGGACATGCTAAAACACTCACCCCAAGAAACGTCACCAACTGCAGTTGGCTGCTCTTGGTGCTTACAAAAACCACTGACTTCATCATCAGCAGGCTGGGGACATTCCCCATCTAATTAAATCAAGCGCTGTGCGTTAATTAAAACAAAACAACAACATTCAGAACAGATTCTTCCTCCCCCCAGGCTCTGCCCCGAGGGCCAGTCTGTAAACAAGGAGTAAGTGTGGCAGGTCCATACACAAATCCACCCCAGCACCCAGGGCAAGATGTGGGGAAGGGGAGAAGAGTGACACAGAGGACACATTTGGAATTCTCCTGGTCATTTACAAATACTTCTTACCAAACAGTGCCAAGAAACAACCCCTTCAGGGGAGTGATCAAGCACCAACGCTGCCCAAAGACCAGTCTGGCCAGAGAGGGAAGCAGCATCTGGCACGGGAGCCCTTTGAAATGCTTCTCTGAAGGTGCTGCGGCTTTGAGAGACACAAAGGGGCTTTCTGAGCTCCAAACCCTCTGGACACAGTGGGCCCTTTCAGCACAGATTCCCAGCTGTGGCCCATCAAGGTGGAACTGAAGGTCCCAGCAAGGCTTGGGAAGCTCCCTGAAGCTCACCACCACGTGTCCTCCACCCCAGCCAAAGCAGCGCTGTGTCAGCACCCACAGTGCAGGTGGATTTTTCCTTCTAAGCACTTAAATGAAAGGCATTCACTAAGAGCAGGAAGAGATCGTGCAGCAAGAAGTATGTTCTGCCTCTAGGCTTTAACAAACTGCCTTCTCTCTCCTGGGAGAGAGGGACATCTATGGACAACGCCTACGGACAAACCAATCATCCCTTTGCAAGGCAAACGGCACCCATTGGATTTTTTTCTACCACAGGCGACAATTTACCAAAAAAAATACAATTTCAAGAATCCATCATCATGAAGGTCACATTAAGATGTCCCAACCAAGAAATAAAGCTACACCAGTCCCTCCTTATACCCAGAGAAGCAGCTCTAACGCAGAGTATTACAGGCACTTGCCCATTTGTAGCAAGAGAGACACGATGTACAGGCATGAAACCGCGGGGTATCTTGATAAAGCGAGAGGTCCCCTGGGAAAAGGGGAGTTTTACACAAACAGAGCCCACCTGCAGCAAAACAGGATCCCTCCTCCCTCCCAGTTCTCCCAGTAGAGGGATCCAAATGGAAAGCAGCATAACAGCTCCCAACCGCAGTTATCGGTGACTTCACAGCGCCCAGATGCTCTGCGAGGAATAAATAAGTTACAGTAACTTTGCAGCTACACAGTGCTCCTGGCAGAGGATTCCTATGTAACCCTTTTGGATTTATTTTAACGCATTTTAGGAACGTACAACCAAGGGGGTCATCGCTGGCAGCGGCAGGAGGGAACACGGGACATCGGCGAGGCTCCAGCGGCCCATCCGAGCCGAGCAGGGACCTGAGGGCAGGCTCCAGAGCCTTCAACAGCTGCTCGGTTTGGGGTTTGAAACACACAAAGCTAAAAAGCATCAGCTAATCGGTTTCCACACAAATAATCTCATGGAAAGCCAGGAAACCCTGGAAAAAAAAAANTTTCCAGCTCTGTAAGTTTACAGCACCAGCATGAGTTATTTTTAATACATTGCAGACTGTGACCAGGTCTGTACATGGTAAATCCAAGAGGCTGAAAAAGACACACCATTAATTTATTCTTTTTCTTTTTTTTTTTTTTTGCTACATTTTGCATTTTGGAGTCTAAACTCCTCCCATTGTTTTGTTGCTGAAGTCCGAAGCAGCAGGATTACTACAAGCTTGCTAATACTTTCAGTGTCTGAAGAAATCTTTTCAGGGTTATATGCACCTGCAGTAATGTTGGAGTCAAGAAGGATTTGTGCTGACATCAGCATCACGTTTTAGGGATAAACAAGGATTATCACAGTTTTTTCCAAGGTAATCTAAAAATTCAGAAGCCGAGGCAACGTGTAAACATTTACAGAAACTGCCGCAAAATGGTTTTCTACAGTGATTAACAAACAACACGTCTAAATCCTTCAGTAGTCAGTCCAAATTCTCTACAATCCTGTATCTCTAATTTCCATTAGAGAACACATTGAAAGAAGCAGTGACATCTAAATAGCTGGTCCTAGAAAGTGCCTGTCTCGGTCCCATTTATCTTCTCGATTCTAGGAGGTGCTAAATTTAACGATGCTCTAATTTAAGGAGCCACGCACACTATCCACTACACTACTCTACCACCTAGAAAGAGAAGGTGGGGTTGATCCATATGAAACAGCCCCAGACTGCAAAGCGCAGAGAAATTGAGCTTTTACATTATGCAGAGGGGAAAAAAAGTCATCTCCCCAGCACCCTCCAGTGAAAGCAACAGCAGATTCTGAACCCTGGGTGTGCAGAGCAGCCAGATTAAGATTTAGGGTGCAATTTCTTTGCTTGAGGAGTACATGGATATGGCAAATTTAAAAGGTTGGCAGACTAACAGCATCAGAGCTTTGCAGATCCCTTTAGAAACGAAAGAGACTCAAGAGCAGATACTCTCAGGATGAGTAAGACGCCTTCAGAAACGTGCATCCTTCAAAAGAAAGCACACACGTACTCGCTGCGTGGTGTGGGATTTGTTGTTTGCACCCACAAGACAAACCTCGAGCTTCTCCTGCTGAAGCAGATCTGGTGGAGTATCTTACGGGCTTGGTTTTGAAATCAATCGCACGTTCTAGGCCTCACTCCTACCTTCAAAACAACTATTATTTATTTTAAGCTCCTTAAATATTACTCGCTTTAAGACTGACAAAACCAGCAACATTAAAAAAGTTTCTCTTTGCCATTGTAGCCACTGAAGAAACTCTGTTCTGGGGTACTGCCCTTGTAAATTGGGTCTTTTGATATGCTCCATAAAATATGTATTTTCTTACCCAAAGTGAGACACTCAGGGGAGTTTTTCTTTGTTTGTTGTTTTCTACTTTAATCTTGATCACTGATAAGTCATTTCACCATAGATTATTGACACACAAACAACAGCTACTGCCTTTTGCAGTGCTCTAAGGGAACGTTTCTACTTTTCGGTGTAGATCGGGAGCAGTAACTGACAAAGTGTTTTCGATTTGTTTTAAAATTTCAGGAAAGAAGAAAAACTGATTTTAAGACCTAATGGCAGCACCTAATTTAGGCAACAGGATGCAAAAGAAAGCAGAAAAGCTTGATTTAAGCTGCACAAGGGGACTTGGGGCAGTTAAGCACATTTTCAGAAGCCTGTCCAGAACGAGGACTGTGGAACGGCTCTCCTGGGCCACCCATCCCTCGGGGAGAGAAGCCCTTGGTTCTTCCCAAGACTCGTGTATAAATGGAATATTCGTCTCTTTGAAAGCTGGAGTGAGCCCAAGCGACAGCCACAAGCCTTTTTTGTTGCAGTACGGGGGCACACCCCAATTTACATCTTGTCACCAGCTTCACACCATTACAAAGTTCACTGCCACAAGGGATACCCCTTATCTCCTCACACCCTGACAGCAAAGGCAAAACACCTCTAAGGTCCCTGTAATTTTAACATCCAAGGTTAACGTTCTCTATTGACACCCAGCACTTGATGTGACCAATCGTTTTAGGCCCCACTTCAATAATGGAACACCCCTCACTTTTAATTAGTGCCTCATCAATAGATGTGAGGCAAGCACATTGATTGCAGCTTAGAAGAGTTACTCTCTTGCTTCAATTTAACAAAGATCAGAAAAAAAGAGAGAAAGATTCTGGATCTTTCCCCCCCATCATTTCTCATTTCTAATCCTTGCTGTCAAAAAATTCACGTTCCAAGCCATCTTTGTGGCTTTCTGCACTCTCACAATTGTAAGTGTGGTCCCATGAAAGCTTACTCTTTGAAAGGTTGGCTGAGAAAAAAGCTACTAAACTCAGGGGTCAGCAGAGATGCTGGAGAAGCTGGCAGCAGATAAAAAACCTGGTTTAAAAATATTGACTACAAAGAAGACCAAGTACTACACTCTACATTACAATAATAAAAATAGTACATTGCGTGGCTGGACATTAAAATGGTCTCCATAAAAAGGCACAGGGGGGTGGTTTTGTTTAACAAATATGCATAGGAAACAAAAAAAAACTGGATCAGATCTGCCACAAGGTGAGGGTCCATGCAGAGATTCATTCACAGCTAAGAAAAAATTGGGTTTTTTTCCCTATTATTTGAAGATGAACTGAAATATTTTATCATTTTAAGATGACCTTGCACCAGCACTGAGACTAAATGGATTGCAACTTTCTGGTTATAAACACTGCACAAGCTCTAAACCCCACGTTAATTGGCCAAGATTTTTTTTTCAGTTTGAAATGCCAGCACTGGCTGGCACTCACAAACCTTCAACACACATTGTGTTTCCACCAAAAAACAAGGTTTAGGCGAACTCAGGGCAGCCTCCTGGGCAGCTCCGTGCACATCTTCATCATCACAGCTGCAGAACGCTGGAACCAAAGCGTGTTCTCGGCAGCGAGCACAGCTCCCTGCAAACACGTACTCACACGTCAACGGTGCGGGGTCCGCACCCTCATGGGGACACAGCTCCCCGACGCCTCACCACCACCTCGCCTGGGTCACCCACCAGTTCCCCCAGCAGATCAGTGGTGCCGAGGCTTTCCCTCCTTCGCCTCAGAGTCTAACACCTGGATGGTGTCGCCGTGGAGGTCCTGATGAGGAGACAGGTTCTCTTTGTTCTTTTGGTCCACGTCCGAGAGAACATCCCCATCCCCTCCCACGGTGCCGTTGCTCAACGCGGGAGGTGGGTCCCCTTCGTAACCCTGAGGAGTGTTGAGCATCGGTGTTTTTGAAGCAGTGGGTCCTACTTTAGGTAAGGAGCAAGCGTCACTGGGCAAAGGACCATCAAGGAAAGGAAGTTTCTACACAAATAAAGAGATATTAAAAGCATATTAATGAAAGCTCTTATTCCCAGGGATATACAGAAAGCAACTGTCAACGTAACAGTCCTGTGCCAGTGCCTCTCAGCTCTGTAATTCAGCATTAAATACCTGCCTATAGATCCTTACATGTTTGATACAAACATCATTGGTAGGTTAACATGAATGCTGAAAACTTTAATTTTATTAATTAAACAAAGGACACCCAACAGGTCTCACCACTACCTTTTTAGATGACTCCCCACTGTTGCATTCTTAGGGGTTTTTACGTTACTTTATGGTTTGGTTTGTTGGGTTTTTTTACTAAACCTAGGAGGGATATTGCAAGTAGAACTCTAAGCACAAAGAGATTCTTTTCTTCTCTCCCTTGAGTTTTACTAGTTGAAGCCCAGTTCTTTTAACACCTATTTCATTTAGAGAATCCTGCAACAGCCCTTGACCCAGCACAATTTTTACTGAGCAGATGAGAATTTGGGGTAATCAAACCCATTTATTACAGCACTGTCATTTAACCCTTCATTTAGCCCATCTCCAGGCAGCACGTTGAAGCAAGTGTTCTGTGCCAACGTTCAGTCCCAGTTGTATTTGCTAAAACCATCAGGTCATTTCAGATATTAAGATTCAGAACTCACGTTTTCCAGTTCAGATGCACTGTCCTCCAGTTTCACTTTTTGACTCACGCAGCTCAGCAGATGATCCAAAACACACTGTTTTGGATGCATTCCTTTGTCAAAGCGATTATACATCCCACACCAAAACCTCAAGAACAGGGTAAGTAAAGAGAATTAGGTGGTCAGTTGTGCACTTCTGGCCAACACACTAGATAACCATTGGAGGAAAGAAAAGCTTTCAAAGCGAGATCAGCAATTGATTTTTAGAAATCACCGCAGCCTTGGATTATAAAATGTGATAGTAACGGGCAAAAATTCTGATTATTGAAGTACTTCTGCCTTACGATCCGTGTGCACTGGCAGCAGCTATTAGCATAAGACGAAAATACATTATTTTTTTCTATAGCAGACTCACCGGCAAGTCCTCACTTGGCCCTACCTCCCTAACTTTTACTGAAACACTTTGCCTGCCAGTAACCACACAGCTCTTAGAAATCCATTTGCATTCCAGTCTGTCTCAGCAGGGAGCTGGAGCGAGCCAGAAACAAAGCCAAACCAACGCTTCAGCTGCAACAAGGGAATAGGCACAACAACAAGGAATCCCTCCTTGTGAGAACCACCCCGACTGCATAATCCTGGGTGTGACTGGGCACTGAGATTCCTGTTTTAAAGAGTTCCTTAATATATATTAAAAGAAAGGAGAAAGAGGAACTTTCTCTAACAATTGCCTACCCCATCATGTAAATTTGACAGAGCAAGCAGCCAAGGGTGTGTGTAGTGTTTATCTACACATCTGAAGTTCTTCTTTTCCTTGCCTTTCCCCACCCTCTCTCTCAAAAGCAAACAAAAAAATTACTATTTTTAATTACAGTACTTGCACTTATTTAGCAATTACTGGTGCGCTCCTACTCTCTGTTTATGGACAAGGAATGAAGGGGAGAGGTAAAGCAAACCATGATCATCAGTGAAATTTATCAAACCTGAATTACCAGTCTACCTTACAATGAAATAAATGTCTTCTCCCTCTTCATAAATAAGCAACTTACTGGAAACTGAAAGGTAACGTGTTTGGTTGAAGCTCCTTGTAAGCTGTAAATCCTCTGTACAAAGGATTTCTCAATTCCTGCTTCTTCTGTAAGAGGAAAGGCCACAGAGAATGGGTCTTCTCAAAGATTCTGTGAATTACAAAGAACATCTAATCACTAAAAAGAAAATTCAAGTTAAGTGGGTTAATAACACTAGCTGCTCTGAGGAGAATTAGACTGAGGGAGCTGAGAATTATCTTTGCACACGATCTAATTAATTTCATAAACACAAGATACACCACCAAGGAGCATATCATCATTTAAAACGGGCACTATCTGTTCCAAAAGGGGTATCTGCAAGTTAGGGCTGTGGTCCAGAGTAAAACCTCTGTCCTTGGGGATATAATCAGTGTAGAAGTCTTTTTCACACTGTAGAACTTAAGCATCTGCAAAGACAACTTACCCTTAACTAATCTACGATTACATTAAAAACACAAACAAGCCCAATCTGCCCCTTTTTCTGACTCATAAAGTGACTTCAAGACCGTTGGCTCTACAAACGCCCAACTCACTTGAGATCCTCCCGCTCCTTATGACAGGTCCCGAGGAAGTTGCCAAACTGGCAGGAGTAAACATGGTCGTGGATTTCAAGAAGGAAACGCTCATTAAACTCAAAGGTGCAGGGAAACTGCTGCATGAGCTGCCAGACGCAGTCGACGAACTGAGTGAAGACAGGGGACACCTCTTTGGGGTCACCACACAGATGGCCACACCTAGAGAAACGCAAACAAAACGGGGTTGGATCCCACGTCACCCAAAAAAGAATCCCCTTGCCATTAAGTTTTCCTCACTACTAGAAGAAGAAACTATTCTGCAGAGTGAGAAGAAAACCCACATGGTTTATCTTACAGCAACCGTACATTAAGGTGTGCCACCTGCAGTATTACTTGGTCTCCAAGGGTACCTTGTAGAGTGAGGAGAACTGTGTGATGCCCCTTTCTCTAAAGTAAATGAGTGATGGAGGAGCCTACGTAACGACTCGGAAGCGTTGAAAGAAATAGATGGAAAACAGCAGTCGTTAAGCCCATGTTATGATGTCAGCAGCAGGGAAAAATGCTTTGAACTTGGTAAAAAGTCCTGAAAAACAGTAGCTGAAATTTTCTTCCAGGAGATGACAGCAGAAGAGTTAATAAGTCTTGCCAGAACATTAGCACTCATATAATACAAATGCAATTTCACAGGTAGGAAAACACTCAGAATTCAAACAATTTGAGACTATGGTTTTGTAAAGTAATAAAAAGAAAAAAAAAAATCACTGATGAAGCAACAACCCCCGCAGATATTGGCTTTGTCACCATCTCTAGCATTTTCTAAATCTTCTCTCCTCTGTCCTATATTTTCATTTCAGTTTTTCATGAGAGCACATGACTCTGAAAGCACTCTTAGTTTTTCAGCCAAGCCTTCACCCCAGGTAACATTCTCTTCTTACCTGTGTGAGAACTTATGGCCCATTGCAATCCATTCCTTTTCTATTAGGACCTGCAGTTTCAAAACAGAGGTTAAAAAAAAAAAGAAATCAAAAAGAGGAAAAAAAAAAAAAAGAAAAAGAGCATTACTTTTACTTTGCCTAGAAAAAGCAGAACTAAGCCTTTGGCCTTAAACCCTTAAAAAGCTTAATACCAGTGTTATCTGCTGACCTCACTGTTATGAGTTTATTCACAGAGGCCAATGAAAATAGTAACAGTGATTTATAGATTAGAATTACCCACAGTTACCAGCACGATATCACTGCTGGAATGGGAGTTACTTCAAACATGTCTAGTGCTATTTTGAGAGCGTTTCTATGTTGTTAAAAATCATAATATATGAAGACACCGAGTCAAAAGAATTAACAGCTTAATACTGCACGATGTACTATTTACTTTGGAAAAGGCTATTGTGATATTCAGCAAAATAAATCAGCAACTGGAATTCAACAAATGCTTAACACACAAATCAGAATTTAAGAAGTATATTCTTGTTGAGGAGCTCAGGATGAAATCAGAAGAACTATATAGCTAGTTCTCTTTTAAACAGAATGCCTGTGACACATACATATAAAACAAGGAAGCAGTATTTTCCTTAAAAACACGTCTCATAAGGAACCAAGTGACCAATGCCGAATCCATTATGTGTTTTGCTGGATCATATTTAAAGATCAGTTCCTGCTCTCATCAAATCAGAGACCATTCACTACAACCACCTTAGAGGACAAACTTCTTCACTTTTTCGTGGATTGCTGCCAGAGCTGCACCCTTCTCTTGTTCCTCGCCTGCTGAAATGCCTCATTAGCAGCTCTCATGCAGACATTTGAGGAAACAAAGATTTGGGAACTACAAATCAACCCCTGCCGTTTTGTGCCTGGGCCATTTGGAGCAATTAAAACTTGTTTATAGAATCAACACTGTTTTTATATAGGTCACCTACTGTTTGCTCCAGGAAGTGGCCTAAAATGTTTAATTAGGACCTGTTTATATTTCCAATCCAGGAAGCACTTCTGATTCTTGAAATTCCAACACCCGTGTTCTTACCATGAAGCCTTTAAAAGTCCTGTAAAAGGGATCTAAGAGGAGGCTGGCCAGGGAGCAGACCTGCGCCGTGCGATCCCACCCATCAGAGCAGTGCACTAACACGCTGGCTTTTTCATCTTTCACAGCCTGCGAAGGAAAGACCAGACAGAACAGTTTAGCAGCTTTCTAGGTTCATTGCTGTAATTAAACGCTATCCTTTCATCTGCATTTACCTGACTGGCCTAAAACCCAAGGGAAAAATTTGTCATTTCTCATCTGGACCACGAAATTGCACCATTTCTGGGCACGTGGCCATCAGCCCACAGGGAACCCCAACTGAAATAAAACGCTGTAGCATAGCTCATCAGCAGCACAGGCTGTCGAGAAACAAAGACTCTGATATCAGAATGAGGAGTCTTCTAAAAGACCAGGAATTCTCAGTCATCTACTAAAGTTTTCCTCGGGAGGGGAGTAAAGAATAGTAATCAAATGTGCAGGACTAGGAAATTCTCGAGAAAAATTAGAAGAGTTCATCCCAACTTCCTCCTGCATAGATCCCTTCTTCCCTTGTACCCATGGCAGAAGTAAAACAAAATAGCTTCATACATGAGAAAACTTTAGGAGAGAAAAGCCAGTGTTTCCAGAAGGGCACTACTCTTGCCACATGTTGCCTGCATGTCCTTTGCCATCGCTGAAGAGCCATGTGCTTTACTGACATCTCTCCTTTTGCCTCTCCTGCAAAGCCACAAGCTCTGCAGACACGAGGACTGCCCTCAATCAGAATTAACAGCCCTCACCTCATGCAGAATCAGGAGAAAATACACTGGGGTCTAAACAATCCCTCCTTTAATGCAGAGCAGCAGAATAACTACTGAGGACAAGGTTACAAGTTGTTTGCGCTACTAAACATCTGCTACCAAGAGGCACTTATAAAGGTCATTTATTCACATTCTGTGATTTTGTTTCAAAATCAGTTCTAATAAAGCCCAGATAACTGCTTCTCACAACACAGCGAACAGAAAAGAGCCTCATCCCCCATGGCATTTAATTTAGTCTCAGGCAATGTCTAGGAGAATGCCAGCTGGGTGACCTATTTCACCCGCTCCACCTGCGGGCTCGGTTTTGAAAGCTGAGGCCAACCTGGATAGCAATATTTTCCCACCTTGTCTCCAGAAGCGGCTTCTCCAGCCTTGGAGCAGTCCCTAACAGATAAATACACATATTTTTTTTAATTCACCTGCAGGTTGGGGTACAATTTTACCTTGGCAAGAAAGACGCCTGCATCCATCACAGCCTTAATGTGCCGTAACCACCCCGAGTTCTCCAGCCCAGTGAGGAAATCGCTCATTGATGGGGACTTCATTTCACACACTACGAACACAAAAAACAGGGATTAACTGACACACCGTTAGCAACATCTTTCTTTATCGCCACCTCCTCATTACCTCGTCACAGCTACAGAGCTTGGTAGATCCTAAAAGCTAGTATTTCCACACTTTTTAAGTGTCAGCAGCAATATCCTGTCCAAAGGATGCAAACCAGAGTAAACAAACCAGAAATTTTGTTAGGATAGAACTTCAGGATCTGAAAAATCTCCTCCTCTTTTAAAAAAGAGTAACTACCTTCTTTTCAGCCAAGCTTTTTTCCAACAAAGAAAGTTTAGTGATCTCTTAATCCACTATAAATGGCTATTGCACACACATCTAACAACCTCTGTGTTGGTGACTGCACGTTAGTGATCTGAAGAAAAGAGAGTTCCAATTTAGAGAGAAAGAACACGTCTAACCTTGCAGGCAACCCAGATGCTGCACTGACACCCAGCACAGAAAGTATTGACAGTAACACAGCTCAACAACGCCGTAAGCACCAGCAAGAGAGATTTTATCACTGTCAAAGAAGAATATGGGAGTAAACAGGTATTTATTCTGCCTCTTCTTCCACCACAAAATAAATCCGCTAGGAACAGGCAACTGAGGACTTATACTTGCGATCGGGACAATCTCTCGACCTTGGAGAAAAAGGAGGCTATTCATGTGACCACCTCAGACCCTGCAGAGCCACCTGGCCAAGCAATTGGTAACATCAATTATTTAACTGTTTTGAAGCAAGATGACCATTAGGCTGGTTACAGAAACATTGAATTTGTATTCTGAATGACAGCACTTTTATTACGTTGTAGAAAACTAAGCCCAGGGACCTAGCAGAATGATTTGCAGCATCTACTCCGCCCCATCTGCTGTCTCTGTCAGCACAAGGATGGCAATCATGCCGGAAACCCGCTGGCAGAGCACGCTGCTTCGCTCCAAGCCAGGCCACCGCATTTAATGGAACATCTCCAGAAACACATTAGGGAAATATTTGCCCAATTCACCTCTTGATCTCCAATGACTCAAGTAAGGATTTCTTCGGCCCTACTTCACGTCTTTCCCTAAGATACTAGCTGCTATTTTTGAACCGCTTTAGAACTAAGCACCATAATAAATAAAGCATCCAGCAAGAAACCATTTTAACAACATTAATACTGTCGGCCACTTAAATACAGCGAACAAAGTACAATATGGACTTAGCTCATCTGCTTTCCCCACAACACCCAGGTCCACACACACTTGTGCACGTTGGTTTACAGGTTCAGCAGAAGATTCTGTTCCAAAGCAGTCACAGGTAACGAAGACTGGGCACTTGCACGGGCCATACCTACCTTCCAGGAGTTTCTGCAAGCTGCTGCGCATCACGTGGATGTTTTCTATGCCAATGAACTTAAAGCGAATGTTATCGTAATTATCTTCATTCTCGTAACCCTTCCCAGCAGCTCGGTTGGCCATGGCATTTAACTGTCAAATTCAAGGGAACGGGAATAGGATAGAAAAGAAAGAGAAAATTACAACAAGCAATGCACAAAAATAAGTGAGTGTTTTGCAAGTCCTTGCCTTTTTTTTTTTTAAAAAAAAAAGTCTCCCAGAGAATATACAAAATAAAGCTGTTACTCAGACATACTTCCCCACCTCCCAGACGTTTCACCAAAATTATGCCAGTGTCTCCAGTCCATTAGTCATATGCAGAGACTCATTAAGAATTTCTTAGGATAGGCAGTGTAAGAACCCTGCCCAATTTCAGAATATTGCTGTCATCAAACAGGTAAAGAGACATTCAGTCTGCCTTAACTGGGACTTAAAAAGCCTCAGGCAGAAGGGTATGAAAGTAAAACTAAGAAAGCCATTTTTACGAGTAACATACATACATGGTGGTATAGAAATAGTAAGAGAATTCCAAAGCTTTTCACAGACATACATGCACAGATGAAATAAAGCCACCTGAGGGAAACATAGAAATATTAAAGTTGAGCAGAAAGAATACAGCAACCAACCGGAACTGCAGAAAAGAAGTAGAAAAGAAGCAGAAAAGAAGCCAATTGCTCTAACAATTACCTAAAACACACCAAGAGCTACCAGGAAATCTTTAGCAGCAACCAAAAGAGGGAGCACCTCAAATCCCCCCCAGAGTAATTTGGGCAGAGGAGAAATTCGCATCCATAGGGAGGAGAGAAAGAAGAATCAGATACAGACCTTTAGAACAATTAAATAACCCTAGTGCTTCAGCTCTACCAGAGTAAGACATGTTGTGTTAGGAGAGATTATGTGACTGATTATGAATCCTCCCTTTTTCTTTAAGTACTTTACAACAAAATTGCCATCCATGACAGGTTTCAGTGAACCTCTACGATACTGGACACTGTACCAGAAGAATATGCAGTGATTGCTATACATGTAGATAAAATTTCCTGGAGATAACCTATTCTGTAACATCATACTACAAAAAAATAAAAAAGCCAAAATACGTATTAGATCGATAGGTGAAACGTTTCCAAGGCTTTTTCCCTTCTTGCCCTTGCCATAGTTCAACTAAATCTGTAGTTTCTATAAAGTAACTGCAATATGTGACCAGTGAAGCAGGTTCTCAGAAAGCTCAATTTAAAAATAATTAGAGCACTTTTAAATCTTAAATAATCGATTCCTGTGTTCTAATTTGCTTATACCAACACTCCCAATCAATATGCTTACAAGACAGTAATTTGAATTGGTTTCTAAATTCAGTTCCTAAAGATGACAGCAATCAGAGGTCTCATTTTGCGAATGTTTCTTCAATATCCTCTTACACAAACACCTCAGCAAAGCTCTAGCCCCAAATAGTGGTTATGGACCAGAAGAGCTGAACTGTATTGAACTCCAAGCTGCAGATCATAAGAACATTTGTATTATTTTTACAAAGAAGAAAAAAAAAGGAGGGATTGTCAATTGTTATCAGACTCCACAGACTCCCCCTTCCTCCCAGCTCTGCCGATAAAAGCACTTCAGCCTCCCAGAGCTGAACCCGAGGCTTCTCTCCAACTCAACGCATTAAGGATCTGGCTCTCAGCAGGAAAGTGCTTCACTGTCTCCCCCAGCTTCAAGACTGCCAGTTCTGGTGTTAAAGATGACCTGAAAGAATCTCAACCCAGAATCCTCCAGCAGTGCCAGCATTCTTAAGACCACTAAACTTTCCAGTTTTATTATGCTCGAGCATTTGTCAGATCAAGGCACCGAACCAGGAGCCTGGTTCTGAATCCCCGATTCAGGACTGACACAACATAACCTAAGGCAGTATAAAACATGCTGCAGACTTGTAAAAGAATGAGTTGGCAACAGCCCTACTGATTCAGATGTAAGTTTTAAAAGTAGCCACAAACCCGAAGAAGGTACCTTTGGCCTCGTGTCTACAACATACATGAAGGGGCTCCCAGGGTTGGCTTCTCTGATGGCCTGCAGCATTTGTTCATCCTCCAGACAGCGGGCGCTGAACCCGGCGAGGGGCTGGCTACAGCGGCATATGGCAGCCTGAAACACACAGAAACTCATGTTTTTCTGCTTTCAGACCATCTCTACTGCACTGCCCCAAAGAAACTCTCAAATTGAAGTGTTCTATTCTCTTTCATGGAAAAATTCCTACTTAAATGGATGTACAGAAATACTACTGGGGTAACTCTCAAAGCTACAAGTTTGAAAATCTTAAGAGCAGTTGAGGCTAAGGAACCCTGATGCAAAATTCATTGCTGTGTTCACAAACCCACTATAGAACCACAGAATTGCCTGGGTTGGAAGGGACCTTTCAGATCATCTAGGTAGGCATCACTAACCCATGTCACTAGGCACTATGCCAACCTGGCTTTTAAATCCCTCCAGGGATGGTCCTCAAACACTTCCCTGGGCAGCTCTTTTCAAGGCTTAATAACCCTTTCCATATATTTTTTTTTTTCCTAATATCCAATCTGAACCTCCCCTGGCACAACTTGAGACCGTTTCCTCTTGTCCCATGGCCTGTTCCTTGGGAGAAGAGACCAACCCACCCTGGCTACATCCTCCTTTCAAGTAGTTGTAGACAGCAATAAGATATGCTCTGCCTGATCATCAGTATCCTAGATGTGAAAAATTCTAGCACTTTCTATTTGGCTTCTATTGATTGGTTTGGGTTTTTTTTTTCCCCACAACTTTGCTTATTGGTTGTTACCACTGCAGGCTCAGAAGTGCACCGAGCATGCATTAGGGAAATGTCAACAGCTGCCAGTAGAACTCCACGCAGTCGCCCAGGTCAAGCCACGCTTCCTCAGGAAAACAACGATTTGACTGCGACAGCAATTTCCTAACATCTGCATCTAAACCAGTGCTGAGACAGCAAAGCTCAAAATTTACATTCTAGTCTTCAGACCTGAAAACTTCACTTATTGCAAGCCAGTGGGGATTTATTTCAGAGCGGTCCCTCCTCTTCAATACTAAGAAAAATCTAGCTGAGTTAACACGTATCTTCTTAAAACATTACTCAATATAGCTAAAGAGTAGATTAAAAAAGAAAAAAAAAATAAACACATAAGAAGTCGTTGCTGAAAGCTGATTAAAAAATAATCCATCCAGACAGGAAGCTTGCAAAGTCTGTGCACAGCTCTGGATGCAACGCAAGCATTTGTCTTTAGCTTATTCTGTGACTTGGTACAAACAAGTATTAAAGCCGTTAAGAGAAGCACAGCTCTCAAGCGTAAATTTAGTATGTTCTAATAATTAGCTTGTTCTTTCTTTACACTGAAAGGGAACTGGAGTAGGAGGGGAACCCTTACTGCCCACAAAGACAGAAGACAACAACTGACTAACGTTGTTTTCTTTATACAAGTAAGAAAGCACCGGAATCCGTCCTCTGCTTCTGAACCTTGAACTTCCGATCACCACTGCCTTATTAGCAGCTCGAGGCACCACTATTTCTGGCGGATAGGTGTTGCAAACCTAAGAGAGAGAAGGAAAAAAATTATTAAAATCTAGATATTACTACTTAGCAATTCAAAATTCATCTTTAGCATATGATCAAGGAATAGATTGTTTGCCAGAGTGTAGCTAACATAATCCACGCGTAGTTTCACACTATTAAGATGTATTTAGAACACCACCACAGGAACAGTGCAAAATAAAACAACGTAGTGAAGGAAACAATTTTGCAGCTGAACCTTACAACAACAGACCACACAGGACACAATCCACACCAAAAGGCAGCTCTTTAAATCCTTAAGTTCTATGAAAGTTTCTCATTTGCCACAGAAAGAAATTAAGAACAACTATGTTTAAAGAGTTCCCAAATTCAAATGAGCTTCCAGCAATCAGGTGGCATCCGCAGAGACCAGCTTCACCCGTTTTCCTCAGGCACGTACAGTCTTTACAGCACTTCCCAGATAAGCTGTTCTCCAAGTCTGGCTTTACTTTAGGCTTGACAATTTTAAAGAAGCAAGTTGGAAAACCTGAAGAAATGATAAATCGCTGGCAGGTGAGAATTGCATAGCAGCAAGTAAAGCTTCAAAGTGATTAACGATTTTAGATGCCCACATTCAGATGCCCTAAATCAGGTAATGGAAAGAGCACCTCTCATTTCATATCTCCAAAGATACAGTCATTTAAAAATTACCGGTCCCTTCTGACAGCACAGGCTTGTTTCTTTAACCCAAAGCATAGCAGTAAAGAAAACTAGTGAGGAAAAGAGGTGGAGAGCAAGGGAAAGCGATTCGATATATCGGTGTCTTCCTCAGAGTTGTTTGCTTTGTTGTTTAGACAGAAAGGTCTGACTAAACAACATCAGAAGAAATAAAGAGGGAATTAATACGAAGCAGGAGTTTTAGTAAGCTTGCTGAAAAACACTTTCATTTAATGCTGTTTAGATCTAACCCAGCCTTACAGGGGAGAAAGACGAAAATAATGGCAGCAGCTGCTGAAGACTGAAGTGACTGAGAGATCTTATTTTGCAGAAGATCCAACCAAGCAAGAAAAGAAGACAATGTCTGTTACTGTTTTTCCTTCCTTACCTAGTCCCTTTCCACTCTCCCTTACTCCCCACCAATCCAAACCCCTGCCATTTACTTTTCCACACATCTGTCACCAGCCTGGTGGGACTGGGTTTGGAAATACCAAAAGCAGCTAAGGGTACTTCAGGTTTGTCGTAACAGATGGTTTGACTTTCCTCTAGAAAAACAACCATCTGGTACTTTGCCAAGGGGATCAAAGCAAAGCAAGGTGACTCTGCAGCTCTGCTCGGCTCTTCCATAGCTTCATTATCCACAACTTCACATCAAGACGATGCTGCTTCGATTCAAGTCAACTGAGCTCATTCCTCCCAAGAGGCATCACTTCTGCAGCAGTGGAAGGACGGCTGTACGTCATTAATAACAAAGAGATACTGCATTCAATGGCTACTTTAGGCAAGAATTACCTCATAGTCTTTATTAACATCTGTTATTTCCCAGTAGTCGTTTGGAATTCCCATACGCTGGTAATCTACTTTTAAATCAATCAGCTTCCATCCAATCTCCCGGTTCTCTTTAGACATTTTAGGATTATAAGAGAAAGCATAAAGTTCTTCGGGCTTCACTGGGAAGAAGAAAGGAAAAAAATAAATTAACTAGTTAGAGATACAAAGACACATGGGGAGGTCAACACTTCCTCCTAAAACGCCAGCTTTTGGATGCGTGCAAGCGAAATGTGCCGCAGGTGCACAACTGCTACAAGGCTGAAATAAATTACTCAGCCAAGAAAGATCAGGAGACTTGGAAATCATTTACTACAGAAGCCAAAGGGCTATGTCACTGTACCACAGAGCTGGCTATATTTTAATCATTGCTATTTTCCTTTCACTGCTGCCTCCTCAAAGATGGGAAGCATGAAGTTTTCTTTTGTTACTCTACATACTTAACTTGTCTAAGCAAACTTAGACTCATTCTCACTCCTTACAAAAAAAAAAAATAAATAAAAAAGAATACTGCATAGAAGAGCACAGATATTTAAAGTTCCTCAGCCTCACATTTACAGGTTTTCATTCAGGGAAGTACCAAGTGCCAACAATGCGTATTGAAATTCTCAGGAATTTCCAATGCTCGGTTCCCACACGCAAGGAGATAACGCTCAACACATTGTTAGAATTAATTAAAAAACTTCCAAGTAGTGATTGTTCTCAAACAAATGACTTCCTAGTGAATTCACTACAGTGTTATGCAAGTATGGGCAAGTTTGACAAGATTTATACCATAAGAATTAATCCATAAATGAAAATTTATATTAAAAGATGCCTTTTCTGTGAAGAGTTCATAAACCAGCTCTTGCACACCTGTAAGTTCATTGTTCAACAGTGAGCATGGAAAACTTGATCGACATCTTGAATATTACTGTCAGCCCATCAAAAGCTCCAGGCTGCGTCTGACAAATGGTAATTTCTTTCTCCCTCCATCTCTACCATCCCAATTTCCTTCCCTCTCTTCATAAAATGCAAATCCGACCAATAACTCATTCAACTGATTCCCAAGGCAGCAAGAGCTCCAGAGACAGAGCGAAACCTGTCAGAGTCTGATAAAGCAGCTGGGTTCCCAGACAGGTAACACACAGCTGCCAATCATACCTGTGCAAACCATAAATAATTATATGCTCTGCCAAAAACAACACAACCAAAAAAAAAAAAGTTGAAGGAAGCATACATACATACAGCCGTTTAAAAGCAACAAAAGAGAACTGTTAAAATCCATAAATAGAACAAAAGAAAGAGCTACAGCGTGTTACACAAATAACCACAAGACAAAAGAAACTGATGTAATCCCCTGCAGTGACAGCTCCTACGCTTCAAGGCGCTGCTTAAGTCTCTAATTTTCTGAACTGCAAGAACAGTGACAGCTTTTAAAGCCAACACCAGAAACTCGCCAGACACAGCATCAGAATTAGAGCTTCAGAACTAAGAGAATTCCAAAGCTGGGAGCACAGAGGAGATGCTGGGAGTAGACACAGGCTGTAATATCAACCAAAAAACCTCCAAATTCAGCAAAAAGCACTTCTACCACAGCATTTCACATCCTACATGATGGGCAGTATAAATCAGACCAACACTGTCCATTAAACTAGCGACATAATTTAAAAATGCAATAAGTAGCATCCTTATAAAAAAAAATAAATTGTGTTTCACTGAAGGATCACCCCAAATCCAGTGGCTGCCGCAGAGAAGGCAGGTAGGAAACTGGGTGGAATGCTGTCCTGCAGGAAGAACAAGGAGTCCAAGGATTCATCATCCCTGATGGACTGAAAAGCTGAAGCCTTAAGAGACCACAGGCTTTTGAGGATGTCTTTTTAGGATTGAGCCCACATCAGGGCAGCCAGGCTGAAGCACAGGGTTTCACAAGCAAAAAGACAGGCTGAAGAGCGACCTGAACATGCTCTTGGGAAGCCAATGGAGGATGTCAATGCTTAAAGCTTAATTTGTGAGATTCCAGAATTCTGTGAGCATCTGGATCAACTGGAAAGGGCAGAACTACACAGACCCAACAAGTAAGGCACAAGTATGACTGACAATGGCCAGGTCTGGGATGTGACACAGGGAAAAAGACTGAGATGCCACGTAGAGACTCAGATGGGCAAATTAATTTTACACGAGTCTTCAGAAGTTCCTCGTGGGAGACCAGCTCATTCCCACCACCACAGAAGATCTGTGTTTAGTTTGGAAGCAGGGCAGCACTCTGCTTCCGAGCCAACCCAGACAGACTCCCTGGTGGCAAACACTGATTCCAATTTTACATCCTTGGTGAGGGATTCTTGACCAGAGAAGAGGAGGAAAGGTTTGACACTGAAAGAGGGGAGATTGAGATGAGATCTGGGGAAGAAATTCTTCCCCCAAGGGTGGTGAGACCCTGGCCCAAGTTGCCCAGAGAAGCTGTGGCTGTCCCATCCCTGGAGGGGTTCAAGGCTGGGTTGGAGGGGTCTTGGAGCAACCTGATGTGGTGGGAGGTGTCCCTGCCCAGGGCAAGGGGTGGCACTGGGGGGGCTTTAAGGTCCCTTCCCACCCAAACCATTCTATGATTCTCCCTCTCCTGCACCAACACCAACACCCTGGCAAAGCTTTCTTGAGTGTTCAGACGAGCCTCCCAGCTTAAAGCCTTTCAAAAATTTGCAAAACGTCCCAAATACCTGGTTGGGAAAGTTTAAGCAAGGAGGTATAGACTTCATGACAGTCACGTTCCTGCCCAATAACAAAGTGAGCCACACGGAAGTTCTTGCAGTGGATAAGGAGCGGGTACCCTGCTGTGGCCAGAGGCAGTTTTTCTACAGTGGCAATATGGTGATGCAGAATCTGAAAAACAGGAAATAAAAAATATTTTTCAGAAGCCACTGATAAGGTCAGGTGCCGTACACGCAGATATTAAAGTTTTTTTTTTGCAATCTTTTAAATTATTTATAGCTTACCGCATCTAACTAGCAGCAGAAAATGAGTTTGTGATATTTATCAAACAAATATAATAAACATCCAGACTGTGCACCCAAAGGCAAAGTAACCAAGAGCAAGACTGAAAAAACACAGATTGTTTTTAGACATTGACATGCAGCTCTGTTTACCAGGCTCACTTTGCTTTCCCTCCACACCTATACAGGATATTTTGTAATTACCCTTTTATTTTAGATTTAATAAAAAAGGCTGATTTTCAGTACTAATTTTGCACTTGAGTTTACAAAGTTTGGTGGCTTGGTATATTGAGCTTGAGATCAGAAATAAGACTTGTTTTATGTTCCTGGAATTAATGCTAATTAATTAATTAATGCTTAATCAAGTCATATTGTGCTCATTTCCTTCAAAAAGATCTGTTTCTGTTGAGCATTTGGTATCAAAATGGTATAAAAGACCATCACAGCTTTGAAACTCATTTCACGTTGCATATGAGATACAAAGTAATTTTTCAACTCGTCTTTAAACAGACTCCAGGTATCACAACATACCCATGTTTCTTTTCTGACTTCAGCAGAAGCTTCGACATAGATGAGGTGGGTAGCTGTCAGGTACAACGTCCCATTTGCTGCCTTCCTATTTGTATAGCGATCTAGCAATTTCACATTTTCAACCTGCAACATAAAAAGAGCATGAAAAGATTAATTTAACTTGGATCAAGGAAATATCTAAGCGCCTGCTGAACCACAAGCATTCAACTTCTAATATACAACGCAGGAAGGCAGAAAAATATACAAATTAAAGTCTCCCCTGAAACACTATAGCTTTACACTGTGAATTCAAATTATTCCTCCAGCAATCAAAGCCAAAAAAGATTAAGCAAACAGCCAAGGTTTAGCACCAGTATGAGTAACAGGATTACTGGGTTTGTAATCAAGATGATCATGGTTTATTACTGTGCAAGGCTGGAGAAATAATAAGACAAAGAACCGCATTCTTTGTTCATGTTGAGTATAATCAAAGATTGTTCGTGCTGAGTGTAATCGAAGTATTGCTCTGGAAGAAAGAGCTCTCTCCAGTCTGACTTCCAACTGCTCAGTCGCTAGAAATATTAGTAGATACTTCTCGGAACACACTTCCTCAGCATGTAAGCACATTTCCTAAGACGCACCACAAAATAAAAATAACTTTAAAAACCATTAACACAGACATAATAAAATATTTAAGTATTTTACATTATTTGATTTTCTCCTGGCTTATTTGCTTCTTAATGAACATAGATGGGATTTTTCTTTCATCGTTAAGCAAAAATAATGCAGAGAAAAGCCAGCAAAACCAGGAGGACGATGAAAAAAAACCAATTTAACAGCATATGATAAATTACTTCTGGGTATTGAATACGTAAGCTTCCTTACGGAGCCATCGGTGCGAGATAAAACATGGAAAACATCAGCAAAGGCATTTGGAGCGCAGGGGTCTCAGCTGTTCGTCGTCCTAGAACGTCCTATTTTCCAGCACATGCAATTATTACCCCTAAAATTGCCCTTTATTCAGGCCATTGGGGACAAGCGGGCCCAGCAAAGCACCTCCAGGTGAGGAGCATCCCCAAAATAATATCCTACAAAATAAAGCAAAACAGAATAGGGCAACCTTCACGGGATTAATATATATAT
>VZRU01015327.1:9733-51223 GCA_013398155.1 Pedionomus torquatus
CCTATCAACAGGCTGTAAACACAGCCTAATATTATTAGCATTTTCTTTCCAAAGTTACTCATTGAGAAAGAAATGTCATAAAAACACAGCCTGGAAGCTCTGGAATAAAGTAGTGACTTATAATGAACACAGATTCAAGTGGTCTTCTTTGTAGCCCTGTGCGGGTCATGCTGTATAAATGATTAAAGCCCTGAGCCTGCAAGCAATGTGACACCTACAACATCCCTCTGAACACTGAAGCATGACAAAAAGAAGACAGATAAAAGTTCAAGCTACTGAAAAATATGTTTTGTACTTCTCAGATCTTTACTGAGGAAGAGATATCTAAGAAATATATTGGGATGACATGGTCTATGTTATTACAGACTTGTCAGAATCCAACTATTCCAGTTGACACAGGTGTGTACCTGAAGAGTATAGAAATTCCATGACCAGATAAAACTTATATAGTGCAATGCATAGTGATCTGGTTTGCATATAAATAGCAACCATATTCACTGTTTACATATATCTGGTTTTCGTGTTTGTATGTAGTTTTTTAGAACTCCAATTTGAAAACTTACCTATGCTTATTTATGAATATTTACTGTAGGAAACTAAAATTCTGTACCATAATGCTAGATGCTTAATTACTGACAAAATATTCAACTTCTTTAAGTAATCTGGTACTGTCAAGTAATATTTTTATTCATGGATATTGAACAGCCAAGTAGTAGCAGTGTGTAAACCTGGGGAGGAATGCTTGGCTGTGGGTACAAGAACAGGGCCCTAAAATTCTAGGGAGAATTCTAAGGGTTACAAACTTTGACTCTATAACACAGAAAACCTTAAAAGAAGTTGTTGGGTGGGGGAGGTTGTGTTTGGTTGTTGTAATAAACTGCCAGTCAGCCATACAGTGTAATTCCTGCCCTCCTCTTTTTGAAATTGCTTTCTAATATGAATTCTAGATCTTTACAATAGTATTTTTAGATTTTATAACCAAGGGTGGATTTTCAGCAAATAGACTGTGGATGTACGCGAAGTTATGCTAAGAAGCCTCATTTCCATTTAGAAAAGTCTCTAGCTTAAGCCTGGCTTCCTATGTGGAAAGGTGCCTTTCTACATTTCTATTTTTTCCCTGGGCCAATGATAATAGATGTCTCTCTCTGAAATTGGACACGCTAATACAGGATACTTGCGCAGACTGCAGGATACTATGCATCTATACACTGTCTCATCATAACATATTGTGCACATAATGTCTATGGCACCATGAAAGGACAGAAGATTACTCCAGGGTAGAAATTACACCTAGTATTTTTCTCTTCAAAATATTCACATTTTAAGGTACAGGCTTGACTAAACAGTAAGCATATTTATTCAAGGCTAGTCTAATGCAGACGTAAATATATTGAAAGTATAGGCTGTCTGCAACTGCCTTCATTTTAACAGGCTGAAGAAATAATTGATGGGCCCCTAGAGTAGATAACTGCTCATAGGCTGAGTTGTTGCTCCACCAGCAGCAAAAGAACAGATGGAATATGAGGGAATCAAAGAAGTTTTGGAAAGTCAGTGTCCTTCTTGGTGGTGTACTGCCAACACCGTACTGTTCAGATTTAGGCTACAGTAGCTGTAAGCCTGGGAGTTACGTTTTTAGCTTAATTTCCACCCGCACCCCACTCAATCAACTCATTCTTTGTTGGGGTGTTTTTATGGATGCAGCCCTCCCTTTGGTCATATTTCTCCACCTTCAAGATCCAATTTCTGACACTTAAGGTTGCTGATGTTTCTCTCTCCCTTCTTTTACAAAATAACATTCAAAATTACAAAGCTGCTGATGATCAGTATCTGTGTGACAAATAGGGTCAGCAACCCCTAACCTCTGAAATTTTTTCATCAAAACATTTTATTCTCCAACAGAGTCCAGGGAAGTTTTTTTAATATATGTCATCCTCTTGAGTCCTGAGAGGCAGTCTCGGAGATCTTGCATTACTTCGATGAATACATTCTTATTCCTAATAGATACAGGCTAGAGTAAGTAATTGTCTTCTGCAGAAATTGATTTCTCATCTTCCAGGTAATAAGTACTACTTCTAGTGATGCTTGGCTACCTCCTTCTTAACTGCCTAAAACTACATTTGGTTTTTGCAACTCCAGCAAGTATGTTTTCTGCTTCACTGGACTCTTCAAATTGCTTTTTAACCATTGTTTTCCCTGTTGTTACTATTGTATTTGAAAGGCAAAATTTCTCCTGATAGTAATGCAACTTAACCAGCTTTCTAATTTTAAACGAAAGTACTTGTTAGAAAAACATACCTGTCACATGTAATTACTGTCCCCATCCCTCTCATCTTCCTGCATGATATATGAATCCTGTTGACAGTCTTCAGAGTTGGTAAAAGGTAATGCTACTTCTAGTAGTAGTTCTTCAGCTATACCCAGATTTGTAGTTGGATAAACTGAAAAAAACTGGCTTGCTCTTTTTGGATTCCCAAATGTCCAATGAGTGTTTTCTCAGTTGTGAAGCTGCTGGTTGAGCAGCTTCCAGACTCTGTCTGTCTCTGTAGAAAGGAAGAGGTAAGAAGGGGAAGTTCTCTAAACAAATTATTACTTCTTTTTTTTTTTACTTTTTTTTTTTTTTAATGTAGTTGCTTTATACCTCTTCAGCCTTTCATTAATAGTTACAAGAAAATGGGTTTAGTCAACAGATTTTGAAAATGTGCTTGAGGGGAGGGAATGTGATGCACAAGGACTGATATTCTGGACAAGGACAAGGCTGCAGGGGAAGAAAACAAGGCCAAAATACAGTAAGGGTGTGGAAAGAAGAGGAATGGAGAAATCAAATTTCTGAAGCAGACTGGAGGAAAATCAAAGGAATAAAGAAAATTCTATCTGAAGAGGATCATCTTTGGGCTACAGTAGGAGATAAAACGTTTGGACAGACTGCATTTCATGTGGCATGTAACTGGTTATTGCAGATTTGAAAAGGGCTTGTTGTTGTGAGACTTGTTACTTGTAAGTACTGGTAAGAGGTACAGCAACAGCTAGCTTTTAGGAAAAAGTTCCTAAAAAGAGATGCCTGACAGGGATCTGCTAAAGAGGACGTGGTGGGGGAGAAGGTTTTATGTTTAATGTGTTTGCCTTGTGCAGCAGAACAGGCACGTTGGTTCAAAAGAGCTGGTGATGGTGGGTGTTTTTTTTCCCTCCTTGACCCCAGCACAGTAGATGGAGCACAGTATTTTGCTGTCATAAAGCTGCCATTTGTAAGCTGCTCCATTGCACCTGATTGCTTTCATATTTTAAGGACTATTTCTATTCAGGGAGTAGTTTAGATGAAGGGGAGTGCTAGAGATCATGTAGTTCAACTTCCTGCTCAAAGCAAGACTAACTTCAGCTAGATAAGGAAGCTCAGACTTTTGTCCTGTCTACTTTGGAAAATATGAAAGAATGGAGCTTCCAGTCTTTGTAGACAACCTGTCCCTCTGCTTCACCACTTCTATTGTGAACATTTTCTTCCTTTATTTTATTGGGATTTTTCTTGTTATTGCCTCTTTGTTTCTCTGTTCCCCACTAAGAAACAGCTGGCTCCATTTTCTAAATCAATAGAGGTGGCTGAAGATAGTAGTTGGAGCTTCCTTCACCTTTCCTCTAGATTTTAAAAATCCCATGTTCCCAACTTCTCTTGCATCAGATGCTTCATCCCCCTTATCCTTGACTCCAGATCCTCATCTCGCAACCCCTGCTTCAGCTTATCAGTGTTTTACCCGTACTGAGAGGGGCCCAGAAATGGACGCAGTGCTGCAGATACAGCCTCACAGTTGTTCAACAGAGGGCAACAGTCATTTCCTTTGAACTGCTGGCTACAGTTTTGCTAAGGTAGCTTGCCCTTCACAGTGCTAATTCCCTTTTTTCAGGTCTCTGCATTTGCCTGTAACCAGCAGTTTTTCATAAATAAAAGTATTCCAAAGCAGCTATATTTCCATCTGATGATCGGTTTCTATGTATTTTATAAGAAGTACTTGATGTGAAATGTTGCAAGTTAAAGATTTAACCTGTTTATTATGAGTAAAAACATGTGAAATAGAAAATGATTGCTTTGTTGAAGTTTTGTGTGTACTAACAGCAAATTAACTGGGGAACTGTGCACTGTAAACAAGTGGAGCCCTTCCTGCAGAGCCAGCTGTTTGCTGGTTTGCTTAGTGCTGAAATTTGTGAAACATTGAAGCTCTTGTTTGTAAATGACTGGTTTTGTTCAGGTTTTTTTTGCAATGCTTAGGGAAAAATGTTTTTGTTGGACAGAATATATCTTCTTCTATGCCTCAGGCACAGAGGAGACACAGAATGTTAAAGGAAAAGTAAACTGTATTCCTTCCTCAATATAAGAAATAAACTGAAGCTTTGCATAAGTTTATTTCTGCTTTGGAGATCATGCTCTGACTGAGCTCTAACTTCAAGAAATGTATTTTTCTATATGAAGACTAAATTTAGCATTCTGGTTATCATATAACTTAAAGTACAACTTGGTATTTGAAAAGTTATGTTAAATACTTTTTACTCCTTTGTAACTCAATACTTTTTAAAGATGATGAGGTTGGAACTGGTACATGCATGGGCAGCATGTATGTTACATGTATTAAGTTATATGTATTAGATGCACAGAATATATTTAAATAAAATTGGTACTGGTTTTGGTGCTAGATCTCTTTTTATGTTTTATAATATCTGTGTTAATTTCATATTTTTGTTTGGTTTTACTTCCATTATCAACTTAGCAGTAAGGATTTTAGTTTAACTTGAAAGTGAAGGATCTCTTTGTTGGGTGATCTTATTTGTATTTTGCTTTGTGCATACAGTACAGATATTAAAAGAAAATACATTGTTTGACACTTCAGCTGCATGGTTCTAAACCAAACAAGAAGATTACATTTCTTTGTAGTAAGAGTGATTTTATTCTGAAATGTTTTACAAATACGAAGTGACTTGTTAGATCTCAGGAGGCTGAATAGTAGTACTCAGTGCTTTGTTTAAAAGTGGACTGAGAAGACACCAGTCAATTGCCCTGTAAGTCTGTTGCGTGGGTACCTGTATCTTTCCCCCAACTGTGAGACTGCACAAATTTTAAGTGGAAGTAGGTTTTGGGTAAGAGGGGTGCAAGAGGGTATTCTTCTCTCACGTACCAAACCATTATGTGTTTCCTAGTATAAATGAGAATGCTATATCCAACAATACCTTCCCAATGCTAAAGATAGTCTAGGAAAGGTCAAATCTTACTGTAAAGCACCCGAACCACTGTAGGTATGGCTGATAAAACTGTTTATAGGCAAATGCCTTAATTCCTGTCTCTGTTAGGTGTGATGATAGTATTGGCATTGTTTGCTGTTGTTCTGGCATTGGCAGGTGTTCTGGCATTCTGCAGAAGAAAAATACATGAGTTTATCTATGTGTATATATATAAGTAGGATATTATTCCCATTTAGACTATTTCTTACACTAATAATAACTCTGTGTTACTCCAATCTATTAAACACCGTATTTGTGGCAGAAGGATAGAGCTAACAGTATTAAGTTTATTCAGCCAAGGGTTGATCAAAGGAAGCTGTCAGGTTAGGTGGTAAAAGTTTGTATGCACACCTACAAACAAGAACAGGAAACAAAGGCAGGAGAGGGTGGAGGAGCTGGAAATAATACCTTGCCCCAGATGTTCCCAGATCTGTCACAGGAACCATCAGCCCATCAAAGGCTCATCTACACAAGCCTAAGAGGCCACAGAGGTGCATGTGGAACTGAAATTATGGGGCTGGACAAAGGGACACGCTGTCCGGGCTCCTCCCATGGCTGTCCCAAGAGAGCATCAGCCCCATTGTCCAGGCAGGAAACCCATCATGATTAGCTAACACTCAGTCCAAAGCACCTTTTGGATTGAGGGGAGATGTTGCGTAGCACTATGACACATGTTATGGGATGCTGGGGAAAAGGTTTATTATGGGATCGTTAGGTGAGGATCTAAAGGTGGATGAAGGGATGACTTTATGTCATTTGGGGTCTAATAAGCACAGGGAAAATAGAGAGATAAGGGGATAAAAGGGCTGGTTAGGTATAGTTTGCTGGTTGGTACGTTTACCTGTCTGTGACCTGTTCTAATCAGTGCAGTTTATTTTATCTTCATATTAAACTGCATTCTAACTCTGGGTGAAGAGCTCTCTGTTCAGTGTGTATGGGGAGGGAGAGGTCTGAGTGCCAGCAACTTGGAGTACAGACCATACATCAGAGCACCCGTGTGTCTGCGGTATCAGCAGCTGGAAAGACCTGAGTGACTGGACTTAAATGCCAGCCATGGGAGTGGGACTGTAGGTCATGGGGTCCTATGTGTGTATTGTGCCAGCAGCTGGCCTGAGACTATGGGACAGAGCACCCCTGTGCCTGGTGCCAGCAACTGCAGAGACCAGATGAGTGAAACCAAGTGCCAGCCACTGGTGTGGGACCAGGAGTTGGAGACCTGTGTGCCTGTTGTGCCAGCACCTGGACCTAGTGCAGGTGTGTGTAAATGCTATCGGGGACCAAGCCAGACTAGCTGTTGAGCAGGTGGTGTATCTTAGGAGCCATATATCTATGTATTTATGGGTCTTGGTAGCAGACCTCTAGTCCTGTTCATCCAGAGAGAGGAGTGGGATGAGGCTGTTGGCACTGGCTGTCTCTGTGAGTGCTCTGTGTGTCTGTCACTGGTGTGGCTGGCTATGTATGTGTGGTGCTTGCGGGTGCTTACTGGAAATACATCTTCAGCCTTGCTTCTGGTTGGATCTGGGAAGTGGAAATGCAGCAGCCTCACCCCTCTTGTGCTTTTTCATAACCATGATACATTTTCCCCTGAAAGAAGCAAGCAAAACTTAGGCCATATTGGAAAAGTTGCACTTGCTCAGAGACCTACAATGAAGGTCTGTTATTCACTGTATTTTATTTACTCTAAGAATCTGGCCTCAAAAATTCTTAGAAGTCCAAAGCAACCCTCCCATTAAACTACTGGCTTTAAAAAATCATAATTATAACAATGATATTCCCATTTACCCTATGGAGTAAAAAAACCTACTTTTTCAAGGTATTTATAGTGAGTATGTAACTCATGTTCTGTCCAAAAGCTTTATGATGTCTAAGCAAATACCCCTTTCCTTAACATAAGTGTACTGAACCAATTGATTACAAAAGTATTTCTAGAAGTAGTTTCATGTAGTCTGATAAAATTCTGAATAGTATCTTAAAACTGGGGGGGAAAAAAACCCAAAAGCTCCAGATTTTTTGTTTCTTCAGTGACCAATGATTCTAAAATCATTAGAAAAACAATTTGTTTAATATAATCATCTCCATATGACTAAATGTTATATTTGGATGTCTAGAATAATTCAGATAAAAACCTGAATACACAACTTTCTAATTAATGGAACACAGTATTTTGGTAAATGCTCACAAGGAGTTTTGGTTTCTTTATTTCTAAGCCTCTCCTGCTAAAGCTTTTCCATTTGGCAAGAAGGGATTTTTCCCATAACACTTAAGGTCCTTAATAGTGATTTATTTTTGCATTTGTAGCTATTTGCTGAAACAAGCCATAATTCACATCCTTTACCCATGTGGAAACGAACAAACAATCTGCTGATCATAAACACATTCAAAATAAAAAGAGGTCATCCCTTGTTAAGAAGTAAGGATGAGAGTTGACTGGATTAGGATTTGTTGTTTCTTTTGTGTTGATATTCTTGTAGATTTTCTCTTTTATGGATCAGAAGAGAAAAAACAAGACACTTGTTCATTGTTCTAAACTGTAATCTTGTATAATACATAAAATACATATAGAAAAAGACTTGTCCACAGCTGAAATCCTGCATTTGAAATTTAGTCAATGTGAAATTAAGAGATTTTTCATTAGAGGAATAATTTCTTTGGAATCAATATATTTTAAAATGTTCACTTTATTCTTGGCTGGGTCTTACCAACAGAATTCATTGTTACACCAAAGCACTACAGCCTAGAACATATCTGAATGCATCTTAGTAACTAAGATATATTTTGATTCATAAAACAACTGGGTTTGCTTTGCATGTGGTAAAGTAACCATGAGGCTCATAGGAAACTGACTCATAATGGAAAGCTTTCTCTAGCGTGCCCTGTAGCATAGGAACAGTCGCCAAGAAGTTATCTGGGTTCATTTCCATAGTAACCAATCAATAGAACTGTTTATTTATTAAAGGCCTTGCACTTGAACTAAGAATGTCAGAAACTTAGATATCACTCTTTAAAAGTTAAATGTTCTGATTATTTGACTTTTCAGCATGAGGGGAATAACTTGCCTTTCTTCATACAAAAATTACCTTCAATAAAATGCATCAGATATTTCTTTATGTAATGGAATTAGAAAGAACTGTTTGGCAGGGAGGAGGAGGGGGCAGTTGGTTTGGTGTTTTGTGGATTTTTTTTCAGATTATGTACAAATGTTTCAAATATCTTGGATTATTTTATTTTTTTTAAAAACATCATGCCAGTGAAAGAAACTAATGGTACTTTTTTGATGCCCTTAAAAGGAAGAAGGGGTATTCCTGGTTTTACTTGGTTTTATTTTTACAAGAATTAGAACGTATATCTGTAACAGAGGCCTTTTTATTACAACTTCTACTTTCTTGTTTGTAAGAGAACTTGCAAACCCGATTATCTGACTTCATGTTTATTAAATTATTTGCCTGAATAAATCCTGACTTGTGATATAAGTAGATTGAGTCCTCCAAAAGAAGACACAAGTCATTCTATTCTTCAAAGATTACTTTAACAGTGATATGCAATGTAGTAGTATTGGTATGTCGAAATAAATCCAAACCCTTAAAGTTTTTAAGGACACTTACATTTCTCATGCAGAAATTACTTACATTTATCTTGTATTTATTTTGTATTTATTTTACTGCATTTAATGTTCACTAAATTATCTTTTACTATAATGTTAATGATATCTGAAATACTCTATAACTGTACAATGTAAAGCTGCTTTGACTGTCATATTATGTAGAGGTGGAAAGCTGTTCTGAAAAGCAGAAACATAACCAGAACCATAATACTGAGCTGTACAAAGATTTCAGTACATTATTTTGACCTTATGAGTTTACAGACACATCCAGACATTCAAAGGCATTATTTGTAGGGAAAATTATTAGTAACTGGACATGCTACAGATGTAAATCCATTACAAGAACTTAGTGAAATGATGAGTAGAAGTGATTCTGTTACCGGTAGTCCCAATGGTGTCCTGGGTGAGAAGGGAAAGGCAATGACAACTGTCCTACTTGTGTAATGAGCAGATGCTATGAGAAGGGATTTTCTGACCTTTATGGATCATAAGTGAACACTTTCAGTCTTGTAGCATTGTTTTATAGCCTTGTAATGAAGAGCATAAAATCTACATTTCTTCTAGTTTCCAAATGGACACTTGAGATTGGATTGTTTGGCAGATGTTACTAAAGGGAAAATTCAAGCTCCCTGTGGATGCCTGGCCGTAGCTGATATGCCTTGATCTGAGACTAAAGATAGAGCTTAAGTTGAAGGATTGTTAAGAGTTCTTGCTTTTTGAAACCTAATAAAGGTTTGTGTTAATTGTATCCATTGCTATTGATTAGATATTTCTGCTAAGATTTAACTTCAGTAACTCTTTAAAGTCCAGTAAAACAGTTGGCCAGCTACAACAATCACTTAATTTAGGTGACATAACTTTTAATTATCCTCTTTATGTAGAGATTTTTTAATTATTGTGGTGTATTAAAACTGAGGTCCTTACACTGTGTTGAAACTAGATAATAAATCTGATTCTGGGATTTTTTGTGTTTATGCATTTGAATTTTCGGGGGAAGAATACTACAGAGTACCAAAATGTGATGGTTTTAGAGGAAGAAAATCTTGACCAACCATATTGCTTAGGTAATCTACATTCAAGTATACAGTCCCACTTAGAATTTTTAGTCAAACAAGCACCTGAAAGTTAGAGTAACTACCAGCATGGTTAAGGGCGTGAGCCCTCAGTATCAATGCAGGCCTATTGCTTCTGGTGCTCACAAGAGGACATTAGTATTGTTTCGTAAGAGCTTCTAGCATTCTCAGTCTATCCTGACAGAACCGTTAACAGAAACATGAGGTACTATGAGCTGTAGGCAGTCTGGCAGACTCCTAGAATGCATGGAGGATAACTTTTTAGGCCAGGTAATAGACAGCCCTACCACAGGGAATATGATACTGAACCTGTTGGCCACCAATGCAAGTAAGCTTATCAGTGAGGTTAAGATTGGAGGCAGCCTGGGCTGCAGTGATCATACGCTGATGGCATTCACAGTCCGGAGGAAAATGGGTCAGGTGAAAAGTGAAGTCAGGACCCCAAATTTTAGGAAAGCAAAATTCCAGCTCTTCAAAGAGTTATTCAGAGTTATTCAATAGGACCCACTGGTAAACTGCCCTCGGACATATACTTTCTATAGATGGAAAGATGTCTTGATCCCCAGGTATAAGAAATCAGTAAAGGAGGGCAAGAGGCTGGCATGGCTGAATCAACACTTGCTGGTCAAACTGAAGAGCTAGAAGGAAATGCACAGGCAGTGGAAGCAGGAACAGGTATCCTGGGAAAAGTAAAGGGATGCTGTCTGGTTGCGTAGGTCAAGAAGGCCTGGAGCTAAACTTGGTAAGGGACACAAATAAGGACTTCTATGGCATGTTAGCCGGAAATGGAAGGTCAAAGAAAGTGTATTTACTCTGATGAGCAAGACTGGCAAACTGGTAACAATGGACATAGAGAAGGCTGAGGTAATCAACAACTTTTTTGCCTCAGTCTTCACTGGCAAACTTTCTCCCAACACCTCTCGAATGGATGGACCCTAAGACAGGAACTTGGGGAGCAAAGTCCTTCCCACTGTAGGAGAAGATAAGCTTCATGACCACCTGAGGAACCTGAACATACAGAAGTCTATGGGACCTGATAAGATGCATTCCAGGGTCCATAGGGAATTGACTATCTAGCTGCCAAGCCACTGTCCGTGATATTTGAAAAGTCATGGCTGTCAGGTGAAGTCCCTGATGACTGAAAAAAGGGAAACATTGCACCCATTTTTAAAAGGAACTACTGACCTGTCAGCCTCACTTCTGTGCCTCAGAAAAATCATGGAACAGATCCTCCTAGAAGCTATGCTAGGGCACATGGAGGACAAGGAGGTAATTCAGGACAGCTGGCATGGCTTCACCAGGGGGAAGTCCTGCCTGACTTCTAAAACAGAGTGACTATATCAGTGGACAAGGGAAGAACTACTGATGTAATCTATCTGGACTTCTGTGAGGCCTTTGACATGGTCCTCCCGAACGTCCTTCTCTCTAAATTGGCGAGATACAGATTTGATGGGTTGACTGTTTGGTGGATGATGAATTGGTTGGATGGTAACATCCAGAATGTAATGGTCACTGGCTCAATGTCCAAGATTGAGATTGGTGGACAAGTTGCTCAGGGTCCATATGGGGACTGGCACTGTTTAGTATCTTCATCGATGACACAGTGGGATTGAGGGCACTCTCAGCAAGTTTGCAGGTTGATGTAAAGCTGAGTGGTGCAGTTGGGATGCCCAAGGGACATGACACCATCCAAAGGGACCTGGACAAGCTCAAGAAGTGGGCCTGTGTGAATTTCATGAGGTTCAACAAGGCCAAGCACAAGATCCTGCACCTAGGTCAGGGCAACCCCAGGTATCAATACAGGATAGGAGATGAAGGGATTCAGAGCAGCCCTTGCAAGAAGGACTTGGGAGTACTGGTGGATAAAAAGCTGGACATGAGCCAGTAATGCATGCTTGCAGCCCAGAGGGCCAACTGTACCCTGGGCTGTGTCAAAAGTGGACGCTGGAGAAAAGAAGGCTCCAGGGAGAAATCATTGCAGCCTTTCAGTACTTAAAGTGGGCCTATAGGAAAGATGGGGACATGGGACAAACATTTTAGCAGGGCCTGTTGGGATAGAACAAGGCGTAGTGGCTTTAAAGTAAAAGAAGGCAGATTTAGACTAGACATAAGGAAGAAATATTTTACAATGAGGGTGGTGCAACACTGGCACAGGTTGCCCAGAGAGGTGGTAGATGTGCTGTCTCTTGAAACACTCAAGGTCAGGCTGGACAGGGCTCTGAGCCACCTGATCTAGTTGCAGATGTCCCTGGTCACTGCAAGGGGGTTAGACTAGATGACCTTTAAAGGTCCTTTCCAATCCGAACTGTTCTATGATTCTACAGTGAATTTAATGACTCAAGATAGTGACATAAATATGCCTTCTCTGTTTGAAGCAAAAAAATTGTAGCTAGACAGCTCATGAAAAAGGTAAAACTGATTTTGATGTGGTAGTGTTTTTAAGAGAGAAGAGGGTCTTTTATTTTTTCATTTTTAGGATAAACTTAAAATGTTACTCAGGACGAAAGAAGAACTTTCAAAAAAAAATATGGAGATTTCATTTCTAAGTTACTGGACCACTGTGATCTGCTGAAAAAGAGTGTTCTCAGAGGCTGTGTTATCTTTAAGGTCAGTGTGTGAAACCTGCAAATGTTTCTAATGCAGACCCCAGTTACCCATTCACTTGGATAGCTGTATTCTGCTTCACGGTGGACGTCTAGTTGACTATTTTATTTATCTGAGAGTTGAATGACTACCACATAAGTGCTACAAGTCATTCCTAGATCTTTTAAGTATAGTAAATGTTAGCAGTTATCAAATATCCCTTTAAAGTTGTATTTTACTTAATGACTTCTTGCTTGAGTCTGTTTCCAGTACAGTATGTAACTTACTAATTTAACTTTTTTTCTAATTCAGATTCTATTTTGGATTTAAATCACTCATACACTGGCCGTTTGGGATTTATTTTTCTTTCCAAAGCACAGGAAAGTTTAGAATTTAAAACACAACGGATAAAAGGTAGCTCGTGCTGTGCAGAGCCTGTTCCTTTTAGGTCACATGCTTGAATATGACTCATTGTTGTATCATCAGAATCCGTTAGTCTGTTGCAGTCATTAAACTGACTCATTTTAGGCAGGCTAGTTTATTCCTACCTTTAGTGTCAGTAAGCCAGCACAGCAAATAGGAGCTTTTGCATGAGCCTTGCAATTTATCGTTTCTCCACAGATGATAAGCTTTGACTCCAGCTTACGTGGAATTCTATCTCTATTAAAGACTTCAAACTGGAACCTCAATAATAAGCTGCTGTAAGAAGTTAATATAAAACATAGGAATGTATGCATTAGAAAAATGGAAGAGAAAGAGAAGGACACATACTGCTTTAATATGTGAAGACTGTACTTGAACAATTAGAGCGATTGAAGAAATTAGCACAGTTTCTCCACAATCCCCAGTTCTGAGTTTAGAAACATAGGACTAGAAAAGAGCTTTTCATCATTGAGACAGGTCCCTCAGAATCACAGTCCTTATGTCCCATGTTATTGACAAACTGGCCAACCTTGTCTTTAAATACAGTAAGATTTTTTTTCTCCTACTTCTCTTAGTTGAAGGCTGTTCTAGAAACTTGCTCTGTGGTTTGAAACTGGTAATTTTCAGTTTTAAACAGGTGTTTGACTATGCCCTATTTTGGTCCTAACCACTGTTCATTTGACTTAGTTATTTGTTCTTTAAAGTGTTAAAATTACTTGGTGTATTTTTATTATATGTAACTTTTTCTTATAAGATCATAGAATCATAGAATGGTTAGAGTTGGAAGGGACCTTGAAGATCATTGAGCTCCAACCCCCCTGCCATGGGCAGGGACACCTCCCACTAGACCAGGTTGCTCAAAGCCCCATCAAGCCCGGCCTTAAATACTTGCCGGGATGGGGCATCCACAACTTCCCTGGGCATCCTGTTCCAGTGACTCACTACCCTCACAGTAAAGAATTTTTTCCTAATATCCAATCTAAATCTCCCCTCTTCCAGTTTAAAACCATTACCGCTTGTCCTATCACTACACTTCCTGACAAAGAGTCCCTCTCCTGCTCTTCTGTAGGCTCCCTTCAGATACTGGAAGGCTGCTAGAAGGTCTCCCCTTATAAGATAGAGGAGTTTCTAGTACCTGTTCATTTTGGAGACTGTTCTTGATCAACCAGAGTTACCCAAACAGAAAAATGTGTTCCATTTGAGCCTTATGTAATGACATTAATATAGCTGAAAGCATCCTACATTTTGCCTTTTTTCAGCCACATCATATTGTCAGGTTGTAATTCTCCTGCAAAGAACCAATCCATTTAGTTATTTGTCGTCCTATTTTGCTCTCAAATGCCAAGCTCACAGTATGTAGCTGGTATTCTTGATTGCCCCAAGAGCATTACTTCTCATCTGGTTGTTGAACATCATCTCCTTTGTACTTTTGCAGGCCTCGAACTTATCTAGTTCTGCTTGTGCGGTGCTTCCTTTTTCTGTATTGAAAAACTACTTGTCAAAGACAGTATGTTGAGCACATTCCAAAGCTCAGTAGCTTGGAAGACTGTGGCTGGGAGCTCATGTGAAGGAAGACTTCACTCTCCCGAGGCAAACTGGAGAAATCACAGTCTCATTCGTTTGCAAAATCAGAGCTGCTGAGTTTTTCTGTAATTCTAATATTGTGTTCAAGGTTTGGAAAGTCTTGCTGCACAAAAAGGAGAATGAAGGGTGATTATTCAGGCCTTGGAAGAGATTTTCCATGAAGTGACCACTCTATAAACAGTGGAACTAATGTTTGTTCTTGACCTGTCCAATTGCATTTTATGGCCCTGGATGTATATGCGACTGATACTAAGCTTATGTTCTCTCTTTGCAGGGAGGTAGTACAGGCAAACTGTGTTCGCTGGAAGAAAAAGTTCTTATTTATGTGTAAAATCAGTGCCAGCGCCACCACAGGGATTCTGGATACTTGCATTTGCAGGGTGTCTGTACGGAAGGTAAGTAGCTCTTTTTCCCTCCTCTTTTTTCACTTGTTTTGATTTAATTTTCAAATGCGTGATAAAATTCATAAAGTATATTTTAGCTGAAAGCGTGTCAGGTATTCTTCCAGTCAAAATTTCATAGTAATCTTATTAATTACCTTAGGCTGACTAATCAGTGGGGTTTTGCATTCTTATTGGAAAGAACACTTACTCCAGCAGGACAGCAAAGGAATCACTCATCACTCTTTATAAAGTTAGCCCTATATGGATATTTCTGGCAAGCAGCAATAAACTTAAAACCCTCGATCTGTGCGAATTACCAGAATTTTGTAGGCAGCACTTCCTACCTTTGGGTCTAGACTTTGCAAGAGTCAAATGTTGGTTCACATCAGGCACTCAGCCTTCCCTCCCTCCACAAGATGACAGTCTCCTGCTGGCCTGCACTGAGGACATTATTAAGAGTAAATTCTAAATGACAACAGTACAGCCTAGCAAGTGTGTGTTGAGCTGTTTTAAAAGCAAGTGTATTATTTGCTTTTCTAAAAACACAAAACAAAGCAACCTAGTTGTTATCTTTAACAGCTTAATAGCATGTCGTCTTTTCTTTTTTTTCTAGGAGTTAAAAGGAGGAAAGGCATATGCAAAGGTAAATTGAGATGTATCTAATTTTGCCATTTCTTGTCCTTTGAGGCCCTTTAAAGTAATTCTAGAATAGTGCTCTAATACCCATGATTTCATTATGTGCATTATAGTGATGCAGTGGTATAGGAACTCTGGATCATTATGTTTACTAGGTGTATATATAATAGTATTATATCACCAGAATGTTGATAAAAGTAAACCCTTCTGCATGTATTTACCTTTAAAAATAAAGAAAACTCTCCCTGTTCATTTTCTCTCTTAAGACTTTGATTTTTAACTGAAAATAGAACTATGCAGAATTTGGCACTCAACATTTGTTTTCTGCATTTTATCTTGGGCTGCTCCCTTTAACGAGCATCTCCTTATTCATATTTGAGAGAAATAGCTGTTGAGTGGCACTCAATACTGTGCATTAGCAAGTACCTTCTTTTAGTAATATACTGACTACTAACTTTGTAGTTTTCTGTTAACAGCTTGGATTTGCAGATTTAAATCTATCAGAATTTGCTGGATCAGGAAATACCACTCGTCGCTGTTTACTGGAAGGTTATGATACCAAAAATACAAGACAGGATAACTCCATTCTCAAAGTAATTTGTTTCCTTTATCATACTTACACTAATAAAGTAGAGAACAAGTGGCATTATTAAGCAGTTAATTAAATTTAAAACATATTTGCTGAACCTCATTCTAGAAGGAAAAGTATTTAAAATAAAAACATCAATGTAAAAACATTGTTTAGACAGGATCATTAAAATCCATGCAGGCAAAAGTAGAGTTTGTCCTACTCTTTGAAATGGATCTGGATAGCTGTAAAGTAAAAAGCTTTCAAAAGGTATTCAGATTCTAAGAGGAACTGAAAAATGGAATAGAGAAACACGATGAAAACATTAATCCATTCATATAAATGTAGCAATTATATCTTTAAGACTGGGAAACTTCCTGTGCAGCTTTTCTAAGACTAAATCTCTTAATCAGCTTAACTGCCTTAACCACATTCAACACCTCCATGACTCCTACAATGTTTCCTCTTCTTTTTGATAGTAATCAATGTAACAACGGGTGACTGTTGTTGCAAGAAACCTACACTGCTGTTCTCTCCCATTAGCCCAGGGAGCTTAAAAAATTGATAAGCTGCATAAACCTGAAAATAACTACAAATAGAATGATACAAATAAATTATTTAAAGATTTCCTTTCCTACCAAGATACTAAGATTCATTTTTCATGCTATTGAGTATAATGTTTAAGCATGTACTTTCTAATTTCTTTAAGACAGTCATAGACTTTGTTCAGAAAACTTTTAATTGATGGCATTGGCCCAGCTAACAAACTTTTTCAATTCATTGCTGTCCTGTGGTGTTATTTACTTTTTGTGGTTTTACTTTATCTCTGATGTTAGCACAACCAGTTCTTGTATGCTAGCACGTTGCTAAACACTCTCAGAAAAGAACATAGTTCAGCACCCACTGTTTTAAACAATATTGTTTGTTCATTAATCTTTTAGATTTCTTGTCTCTCTGTTTTTTCCCTCATAGCCATCCTATTAACGATTCTAAGATTCTTCTTGATCTACGTATCTTTTGCAGAACATTGTCTGTGCAACTGTGTTACTTTAAATGCTATTTTGTATTGTTTGCATGTCTACTAAGAAAAAATGTCAGGTTTTGTATGTGTGTTTATTTGCCTACACGTTGATGCCATTTTTACTTAAATGTGAGATTTGTGGCAAGTATAACTTCGTGACATGACCATGTATCCATGTATCACAGACCAATCTATTTTTTTTCTTACAATGGGTTTTGTTTTCTCAATGTGTAGGTTTTGATCAACATGCAGCTAATGTCTGGAGACCCATGCTTTAAAATGTGAGTTTATAAAAAAATCTGTGTGGGATAATCTTTTGGTCATGCATTCCATGTTCAGAATTACACTTTTAATTTGTGTTTATAAATCTTTCCAATCCAGCAACAATATTAAAAGGAAAAAAAAAAAGGCACAAACCAAATGATGGTAACTGAATAATGGCTAACATGGTAAAAATACTATTAGAAATATCAGTTCTCTTTGTTATTAAATTCTTAGTATATTTTCAAGCAAAGAATACTTGTACTTGCCTGTACATCTGTAATTAAAAAAAAAAAAAAATCAAAGAAACACTTATGGGGAAACTCTTCCTGCAGCAAGCTTATATAAATAGACTCACTATGGGGTGATCCAACTAAAACTTGTGTTTGAAAATTGTGCTGTTACATCTTTTACTCCCAAGTCTCAAATGATTTTAAAAGTTTTTTAAAAAACAGAAGTGTGATATGACTTAGTACAAGAGAAAGCACTTAGAGACACTTGGTTAGCAAAGACATTATGCAACTTAGTAAAAGATGCAAGAGGTAACATCTGGGGAGCGGGAGGTAGCTGGGAAAATACACTGCTATATATTCAGGATCCTTTGGCTTCATTGACCTTAATATGTAGTTAAGGAAATGTAATAGTTTTGCTAGAGCACATTAGCTTCCGTAACTAACCAGAGAACAGAAAAATGACACATGCTAGGGAAAAACCCAGTCATGAGTATGATGAAATCGTTGCCTTCTTTCTAGACTAATAAACTATTTTGTTAGGAGGCACCAAAGCTCAGTGGATGACTAAACTTGAAACAGTGCAACTGGCAAGCTTCCTATTTTCAGACAACACCACTATTTTCCTAACTGTAACTTAATTATCGTGATCAGTATGAAGTGAAGAATTCTCACATGTCATTTGTATTATAAGAGATATTTTATAATAACCTGAAAGCCATTCACTTTTAGGATAGCCTTAGAGAGAAGTATTGAATCTGATTCCATGAACGTAGTCTGGAAAATTCCAGATTCTTAATGCTGCTGCTTTTCTGTAATTTAGAATGTTTGTAGCCTGGGTTGTTCAAAGTATATGTGCTTTTCAGTTTAACATCTTTTCTAATTCTACAAGACAGTAGATAGCAATTTTGTCTAGACCAGGTTTAAACTAACTTGGTTGTATTTTACTTTTCACAAGATGTTTGGGGGAGGGGCTAAGGAAATAATTACTTCAAAACAAATTTAACCCTCTAAATTCTGGTTTAACTCAAATTCTTCTTCCGTTCGCTTAATTGACTGTGTTGTTATACTGAAACTAGTAGGAAAGGATGAGAAGATGTATATTTTTCCAAAATATGCGGTTAAACTGTGGAACCTCTTGTTTCATGCTTGTTCACAAGTACACATCGTGATTATTAAAAGATCAAGAAAGAATTAAGACAAATTCCTAAATGAAAAATTATTGAGGACTATTGAGTATAAAACATCATACGAGGCTCAAGAAATACCTCATTTACAGATGAGGTGATGCTGCAAGAATATTCAGGAGATACATTAGGAGATGTGTGCATACTCTCTCAGCATCTGTTGTTTACTGCTGACAGAAACAGAACAGGATGCAAGGCCAGACAGACCTTTGGTCTGAGGCAACGTGCTTGCTCTCATGTTAGCCCTTTCTAAAACAATTTAAGGCAGAATTCCAAGTATTACATATAACTTGAAAAGAAAAAATTACCTTAAGGAAAACAATCTGAAAAAAATTGCTAGCTCCACCCTTGTTATATCAATCTCAACACTTTGTGTAGGTTCTCAACTTTTATTTATACTTTCAGACCTTATGTTGGATCAAAGATCCCTTCCATTGTTCCATTGTATCCACTTCCATACAGTGCTTAATTACAAGCTACTATATTGAAACCCTTTGACTTCAGATCGGGTTAGATGTTTTAGTCAAAATACTCTCAAACTGAATTTAACCTCATTTTTTATCAGATTAGCATAGGTAATCAATGTATCTCTGAATAATCCAATGAAGATAATCTCATGCAGGCTTAAACCTTAGTAGTAAACATATACAGAAGTCTCCCTTAAGTAGAAAAGATTGCATTTAAAATGAGGCTGCAGCTCCAAAAAAAAGCAGCACTGATCTCCTAACCCATTATGAAGTAACTCGATTGTGGAAGTTTTAGCTGTTTTGAGATAGGTGCTAGTGTAATTACGATAATCGGGAACTGTTTTCTGTAGCAACTAGAGACTTGTCCATTACTATTGTGGCTGTATCCTTACCATTGTTTCTGAGGAGATCCAAGAATGTTGACTGCAGCAGTCTAGCTCAGATGATCCACCACAGGAACTCTACAATATCCTCTTGCACCACAAAGAGCCCTTTTTCCTCTCTTCTTCTAACCTTCAGTAAGAAAAGTAGAACACTGTAAAATCTCATCTTGTGCATGAATAGTAAGAGGGTATTATCTGAATCTGTCTTACTGGGCAAAGATTTTTGGTATCTCTAGATATTTAGCACCCCTTGATTTACTTATGAGTCAGACCTATTAAGAAATACATTGCTGGTACTGATGAACAATCTCTCAAAGGCAACTAACTAATTGCTACTCTTGTATATGAATAAAACAATGTATTTATGTTCTTTATTGGGTGGTACTAAAGTATTTGAAATAAGTACCTAAATAGTTTTCTGGCTCCCTAGGAAAAAATCTGTAACTGAAATTATTCAGACTTGGCATTTTCTTCCAAACTGATGATATAACCATTTCCTGGAATGTAAACTTTCAACACAAACAGAACAAAAAAAAAATATCTAATCCAGATGTCCTTGGTAGAAAGAAAAATAAACCTTAAAACAATTTCACAATCTGGAATCAGCTATATATTTTATGAAGCAAGCCTAGAAGGCTTCATGTTTGATATGGGGTGACATCCCTGAAAGCATTCAGTTCTTGCTTTCAAAAGTATATTAGGCAGCTAAATTCCAGCAGCTTGTATTTCTACAAGTGCTTTTTCTCTTTATTTCTTCACTTTCAAACATAAAACAAGAAGAAATATGTTACTGTACATAAAAACAGTGACTAATTTATTTGCTATGTCAAATCTAAAAATGTCAACAAATATCCACTTGTTTGCAGACCACAATCTGTTCCCAAAGTCAAAAATAAGAAAGCATTAAAAAACTGTAGGTAACATCTTGAGATGTATTTTAGTTGTATTTGCTTGCAAGAGAAGATTACTTTCACTTTACTGTTTCCTAATTAGTTCCTTTTGCATTAGCAAAACACAAACTTAGAGTTTTATTCATTTTAATAAAATATCCTTTTGAATCTTGGCATAATCTGAAGCATTTAAGTTTTATTAAAAGCTTTTTTTAAATTTGAACCAAATTTAAATTATGACATACATTATGCTCTTTTTTATTTTGCGGTAGGTAGAATTTAGAGGGGAATACATGGAGATGGGAACATAGGCCCCTTTGTTAGGAGTGGGAAGTTTATCAGCCTGGAATCTCCTCATGTACTGTAACAGAGATGAAAGAAACCCAGGAGCACACAACAGTGCACAAGTTGAGTGGGCCAACTGTCATTGTATAGGTCTGGCTTTTTAAACATACCATCTTGTTATGTGTTCCATGAAGTACTGAACTATATGACTTCTTAACATGTAAATTATCCTGTGTTTCATTTTTAAAAAAAAATAAATTATGAACTTCAAAATAAACATGTATCACTCTACCAATGATTAAAAAGGAAAAGCCTTTCCAAGGATCTCCAGAAGCATGAAGGACTGAGGGCTGAGTAGATAGCTTCTGCCAAATAGCCTAAATGTCTTTTTTTCTTCCCCCCTTTTTAATAGGGGTTAGGCAGCACATTTTCAGAAAAAAAGTTCCAACTTGAAGCACAGTATGAATTATGCCAACTTGCTTACTTATTTAAAAAGAGAAATCTGGGCTGATCAATTTGGAGGGATCACAGCAAAAGTACAGCAAAACTTAATCACCTTTTTCTTACAGGCCTCCTTCCACAGCAATGTCTATAGCAGTTGCTGGTGAATCAGAATCTTTGCATGAAGACAGGAAAGGTGGAGAAAACTTAAAAGTAGTACATCTGGGAATTGCAGGTACAAATTAACACTCTGAATTTCTGACTTCTTTATAACTGGCTTCATAGCTTCAAGGAGATGTACAAAATACTTCAGATCTTAAAGGCATGCTGACAGTTGGCCCACAAAGGGACCTTTTTGATTCTTTGTTGAGACGCTCTTCTACATAACATCAGTGGAATATATCTTTGACTCTTGTAACAGCTTATTTAATGGAAAGAATGAACAGAAATTGGATTTATAGCCTGCTTTCCTTTTAACATTTAAAATCCTTCAGTTTCTGTGTGACACATCTCTTGGTTTCCTTTGTATTTTGACTGAGTATTTAATCTGGCCCTTGATTTTCAACTTATGAATCACAGGGATACGCATAATTGAGTAAACTTTGAGTGGTAAAAGTTCTAAATATTGTTTAAAATTAAACTAGTTACCCTGAAATACAGACTACTTGAAAAAAAAAAAAAAAAGTACTACTAAACCACTTTATTTCAGGTTGAAATTTGGGGAGTTTGGGGGTGTGTGTGTGTGTTTCTTTGGTTTTCTTTTTTACAAGCTTCAGGCTCTGACACACCTTATCAGTTTCCACACTAAAAACACAACTTGGGTTGTCTTAACCACAGTTACTTTTTCAGTCAGAAAATATCTAGCACACTGTTCTACTGTTCTACTATTGTACTATGGAAAGCATGGCAATGCCTTTGATGTCTACACTGTAGACAAGTCTAAAGCTACATTTCATACAAATCTTTCTAACTCAGTCGTACTCTCTGTTTTACTCAGGCAGAAACATACTATATTTCTTAAGGAACATATATTTGTTAACATACATGGTAATTTTGCATCACTTGAATCTTTAAAAAGGCAGTAGAAAACTAGTGACAAGTCCCTAATCCCTCTGGGAAGTCTGACACTTGAGTCTAATCTAGATTACAGGGAAAGCAATAACAAAGCTGTCTTTAGCAATGTTATCTGACTTGCACATGTTGCAGATGTCTCATCAAAGAGTGCCTCAGTCCCAGATGAACTTGGTGCATGTGGACATTCCAGAACATCAAGCTATGCAAGTCAGCAGTCAAAACTGTCAGGTAGCGGTTGATGATTTTGTTATGAATTGTTGGGGTTTGTTTACTTTCACAGTTTTAGAATACAGAAAATAAGTATACTTTATTTGTTTCAAAAATAGGACTTGAAGTTGAAAGCTTTTTCCTAGGACTTTCAGGTGTGGGGAGGGTAGCATTTTTTCCCTCTTTAAAAGAACAATGAATTACCTGTTCAGATGTGAGACAGCTTTTTCCCCTAGCTCCCTCCAATCAATATATCTGAATTAAATTTTTACCTCTTCCACAGGTAAAAACAAATAACTTAAAAATGAAAACTGAAAAACTGAAAGGGAAAAACTGAAGGGAAAGTAATAAAAAGTTGTTATATTTGTTAGGAAGCAAGAGTTTTTAGAACAAAAAGATGTGCTAGAACACAAAACCCCAAATTGCCTAGTTGGCGTATGCACAAACATTCATAAGGCTTTTGAAGTCTTTTTATAAGAAGACAAAACACAAATTCTGCTTTCAGTATGGCAAAATACAAGTAATGACCTCTGCTGTCAACAACATTCCTAATTTAGCTCTCCTGCACTTTCCCAACAGGATATAGCACGTGTCACTCTAGATCATCCAGTCTGTCTGAACTCTGCCACAGGAGAACTACCTCAGTGGGTAGTACCTCAACAGGAATTGGAAGTATTCTAGAGCCATGTGAAGAGACTGAGCCAAAAGTAACCGAAGCTAATACTGATACATCTGTTAAAGATGCACCACCAGAAAAACTCTACAGGTACACTAAACTTTGAAAGCCTTATCTAGCAGAAGTAAAACATAATTTACTACATGACTTCTAAGAGCTCTAAATATATCTATTTTTGCAGACATCCTGTAAAGCAAGACTCTGTAGAGTCACAGCTGAAGAGGGTCGATGCTACCAGAGTTGATGCTGATGATATAGTTGAAAAAATACTCCAGAGTCAAGACTTCAGTTTAGACTCAAGTGCAGAAGGTATGCAGATACATAAGAGAGCTTAGGGAAAACTGACACACACTACTGGCCTTAGGAAAATCCACTCTCTTCTTAGTCCCTGTTGCTTGTAATTGCAAGGACTGTGCCTGTGGATCACTACATTTGCTGCTTCATCCTGTCTCTCAGAAGCTGAAATGACCCTTGTAAGACTTGGGTAGCTTTCCTAGAGAATGAGTTTCAGCCTGAAAAGAAAAGAACAGAGGCGGATTTATGAGGAAGGCTGTTCCTGCAACCTATATCGTATAAAGTTTAGTTCTTCATCACGTAAAACTTTTGCATCTGAAATTATCAGTTATAAAACTGGTAGATTTAAAATTACTTCATTTTAGCTAGAGCAACATTAAAGGAAGCTAACGTGTTAATTCTCTTGCTTTTTAGAAGAAGGTTTAAGATTATTTGTGGGCCCTGGTGGAAGCACTTCTTTTGGAAGCCATCATCTACCTAACAGGTATGTAGCCTAAACAACTAATCCATCGGTAATACTAAAGAAAAATGCAGTTTTTCTGTATGTACATTCTTGAGCTTTGTATCTTTGGTGAGACACTGGAGCAGGTTGACCAATGAAGTTGTGGAAGCTCCATCCCAGGGAATGTTCGAGGTCAGGCTGGATGGGGCTTTGAACAACCTGGTCTAGTGGGAGGTGTCCCTGTCCATGGCAGGGGCGTTGGAATTCAATGATCTTTAAGTTCCCTTCCAACTCTAACCATTCTATGATTCTATGATCTTCTATTCTGTATCATTTAAAGGCACCATAAGTATTAGAGTGCCAGGTTTTAAAACAAAACACATAGGCTAGTTGCATGAAGAAACTGATGTGTCAACCATAAGAATTATAACTTTCAAAGATTTTGAAAAGTTTAAGTTCCAAAGTTTTCAGAGATGAGCAACGTTTCAGTTTGAAATTTTAGCTCTACAGATCTAATACATTACTCTGTGGAGCTGGAAGAAACTCATCCACCTCTACAGTATCAAATTTTATGTTTTTCTGATAACACGACTATTTTTCTTCAACTTCAGTTTTGCTCACAGCTCCTTCTGTTTCAGTACGCTACACTATTCCTGTTTCAATGGCTTGTTTATCTTCCAACTATTTGTAGCCGCAAACTCTCTTTGATAAACTGCTTCAGATTATCTTCTTGTAGTTGGTTTAAAACCAGGGAGATATTTTCTTCTCTAAACTCTCTTCAAATACTCTGATATGTGACTTGATTTGAATGTATTAGAGTCTTCTCAGATGAAAAAAAATTTAAACCATGTAAGAATATGTTCTAAAACCATGATTCTGCAGTTCAGGGTAACTCAAGATTTTTATTTATCTCAAAAATTTAGCATAGCATTAGTATTTCAAGCAAGTACTTCTGGAACTAAGCATAAAAACTGAATATTTTCAGCACAGACACTGCTGAAAGTTATAAACCAAACATTTTACAAAAGCAACCAATACTGATGGTTAAAAGATAATTAACTGGCTTATTTGCAAACTGGGCACAGTAATTTCTATCTAGGATAATGTGCATGGCTACAGAGTACACTACAATAGTATATACAGATCAGTCCTAATTCAAGTGCCAGAACAGTCCAGGCAGAATATTATACTAAGGCAGAGCTTTGTGCTTTTAACTTTTGACATAGTACTGCAATTTGCCGTGTAAACCACAGTTTTGTAACTGTGCATTTACAATTCAGCATGAATAAAAGACTGGAAGACATTTTTCTTGTATCTTAATGTAAGAAGACTATCACTGGGGTTTTTTTTTAGAGATACTTTTTATATACGTTTGTACATGAATAGATATTAGCTGCATATAATATAGCTGAGGTGGGAGGGGTACCCAAAAGATTATGTTTAAGGAACTACAGAGAAGTCCAACAGTAATTTATTTTTCAGTTACTTTATTTATCATTCTTCATTTTGATTGTAGTGTAACAGAAAAAGCTTTAGTGCATTAAAGCATTTAAGTGTAGGTTACTCAGTGGCATGGTAATTGTGCAGGTTTTCTACTCTTCACATCTAGCTGTTATGGTATTAACTGTTCAATTGGGGTTTTTTTTGTTGGTGGGGCTGAGGGTGGTTGGTTGGTTTTTTTTTTTAGACAGTAAAGTTGCTGATTTGTGATACTTGCTGTTTAGCGTCCATTTTAATTGGAATTGAACTAACTTCTTTCAAATATTCTTTCAGAGTAGGATCTGGAGCATATGAGCAGGTGGTGATAAAACGCTAGATTAGAATGACAAAAAAAAGAAGAAAACTTGGAGCTCTAGCACTGATACTTCTGGTTTTGTTTGTTCTGTTACAAGAGTTGTGAAAACCAATATGAACTCAACGTCATCTTTTGAAAAATAACAAAAGGCCTCTTGCTTATAGAGCCTCATTTTCTGTGGTATGAAGGCAATGTTTAGCTATGTATACCTTGTATGGGTTCTACCTGATGGTAGTTGCTTTTTAAGTTGCATGAAACATTTTTGGAAGAGTGATGAAGTGAGTCTCTGGACATCACATGCGGTGATGTACTTTGTAGCTTCTTACAGAAAGAATCTTCTGAAAGTTGCTCTTAAATGAAACTGAAGGAATTAATTACTCAGTTTGATCCTACCTGCCATTTTAGTCTTACAGAAGCTAATTACTTTTATCAAGCCAGAATTAAGGCTGCCACCAAACAGCTCAATTATGTATTAACATAACCAAAACTTTTTCTTAAAGAGTACTGAGGACAACATCATTGTAATGGTGAACAATAGAGGTGAACTACACATCCATTTAAAACAATCCCAACTAAATAGATCTTCACTAGCCACTAATCAGTTGTGTTAACTGTAAATGAAGTCTAGAGGCTTACAGGCATCAAATGTGACATCTGTTTTCATACAAGGGACAAAAGAAGTGGGATTCCACCTCAAAATACTAAGGCACAGTAGTGTATTATCAAGAAAACTGGTTTGATTGTTATATCTGGAGTTCAAAAGCTCCTTCCACAGAAACTCACTTCAATAATGCATGAACTTTGAGATTCAATGGGATGGTACTGTTTACAAACCTAGTCAGTAGTTTACTACCACTTAAGTTAATCCTTCATAGCTAGTGCTTTGCTTGTGTTTTTAATGTGCCTTGTGGGATTGGGGAAGTAAAGGGAGATTAAACTCTTTATTAAGCAATTTCAGCTTTAAAACTTAGTAAACATCTATCCTATTATCAATATAACTTATTAAGAAAAGCACTTTACTGTAGCTGTACTCTGCACTCTGAAAATGTCTTACTGTGCAGCAGATTTGTGGAACGTTTCTTCCTTCACTATCTGTCCACTGTTACTTTAAGGTCAATGTACTGTATTTAAATTTGCACAAATAGCAATTTGCCCGGCAGGCAAGAAAGAGAAAAGATATCTTAAAATTTTAATTGAGAATTATGAAAGACTCAGTTTTTAAAGGGATTTGTTAGGTGACACAGTTCTAATCCAGGCTTGTCTCTGCTGTATTTAATTGTAAATTGCAAATTACCCTAATTTTGTTATAATGTGTAAAGCTTGGATTAAATAAAAATACCAATAGCATGGCCATTTTTGAAAAGTGAATGCTTCAAATTCTGCTCAGAGTGATTTTGACACCCTTTTATTGACTTATAAGTGGGCCATATTAGTAGGTTTAAGGAAAAGCAGGCTTTGTTTTCTGGAATTCCATAGTAGAACTATTACCTTAAACACATAAAAACTAGTTTAATTTCAGATTTTAAAGCTTAATTATTATTGAATATGATTAACATGAGCTATTTCTCAGTTACGGTACTTCATTTTATTTCTTACTGTTAATTGTAATCTCTTTAAAGTATTTAATGGGTAAAATAATACAAATATTGTACGTTAGCTGCTGTTGATAAAAGTAGGGTATTATCCATTTCTGTCCTCCACAGGAATTTTAAACAGAAACTACATAACTGCTAGTACACAACTTTCTCAGAACATGAGTTTCCTTTTCTGTTATATAACTAATTTGTACCAAAACATCCTACTGCAAGCCACAAGATGCATGAAATTTGTATAAATTAGTTGCTTTCAGTACTCTTTAGCACTGCTACATTTGCTGACAAATCTATTAAAAGCAGTAGTAGTTAGACGGTAGCTTACTTAAGTTTCCTAGGAAAAACAGGCATAGTTTAAGAAAAACACTCCTAAAAACATTGTACAGCTACTTATGTAATTCTTAAGGGAATTTCCACAGCCCAGATTTGTATTGCATGTTAAAAGGTACAGCTAACTGCTGTAGATTAGATATTTTGTTTACTTAGAAACCAATTATTTTCCTGTTTGAGATCTTTTTAATAGGAGGGAAGTTTACAGGGAAGTCAAGTCTTTATTAAAAGTGTATCCTAGTAATTTATTTTTCTCACTTTGAGTTACAACTCTTTATGAAGTAATTCTCTAATTGTACATATTTTAAGTGGAATATAACCTTCATATTTAGATGTATGTGGTTGGGGTTTTTTGTAAATTGTCATAAGAGTACTAGAGTGTCATATAGTAAACTGTTCAGGATGTGTTTGTGGGTTTTATTTGTTTTTTTACTGTATTTAAATACAGCTCTCAGACATTCAATAAACTCATGTCTTCAGCTTGGAGTGTGTTTCTAAATGACTGTGACTTCTTTTTTAATACAAAAGTGACAAACTTAACTAGAAGCTTGTGTTGATTTCAGATTTTCTACCGCTTCTCAAACTTTGCCTCTGCAGCTTATTAAACTTCATCTCCAGTCCACAAAGTATTTAATGGCACAGTTACTAATGCATAGTTATTTATCTGTCTCCTGGAAAGCAAAAGTAATATGTCAGTCTTATGCAAATGAAGAATCAATTTTAAAAATGTGAAGTATACGTGAGATAGGTTAATTATTAAGCAGCCTCCACAACTACTAGTATTTGAGGCAAGTGAGGGCACTGTGTATAGCCCTCTCTCACCTTGCAAATGACAATTAATCCTCCTCAGCTGAGAGTAAAGACATACTGGTACTAAAACTTCATACGATTTGTATAATGTTGTGAATTACCTTCTTGTTTTTCTAACAAACAATTGCAGTATGTATTTCTTTTCCCATCAATGCATTAAAAATAAGCAAGCTTTTTCAGTACTGCAGTAAGCATCTGTTCCTACATTAAATAAAAAAAAAAAATCACAACTAATTATAGTACTGTTTGGCACTCAAAACAGGTCAATTATCAATAATTGTATAGTAAGGATTAAAAGAAGTAACTGTACTATGTATAACCAATGCCAGCTCCAGCTGTCCTTCAATTCATAAAGGACAAAATGGTTTCCAAAATTTCAGTAGAATACTCTAGAAATTCTTTTGTGGGTTGTTGCCTCCTTTCTAGTTTTATGAATCCATTTCCTAATAGGATAAAAGGCAAATCTCACCAAAAAAATACTCCAGTTAAGGACTTCACAGAGTTCCCTCAGATGTATACTTTTCTATACATAAAACATTCATAGATACTAGTCACCTTACTGAACACCAGTAACTGCAAATATAATCACAGCGAGATTTTATTTTATTTTTTTTAAATACTTCACTTTTTCTACTTCTGTGTTTTCACACTGGTTTTGGTGATGTATATGTTGTAAGGAAAATGTGTCATTTAGACACAGTTCTTTTTTAATCTGGAAGGAAAAGATCTCATGAATGAAAATAAGGCTATGCACCACTGTTGCACATACATATGTAATATACCAAAGCATAACCATACCAAAGCATTGTGGTAAGGGAAAAGATTTTTTTCTTTACTCCTTGGGGGGGGAGGGGAGGAGCAGAGATATGAAGTACTAGAACTTCAGATGCTGTCATTAAACATTTAGGTCCATTTTGTGGACTTTCTGACATGGGAAGACAACACCACAGAAACAAAAATTAGTATATTAGCATGGGAAAAAATGACCTGTAATTCTTGAGGCAAAACAAGTAGTCCTGCCCTCTCCCTGGACTTGCCTGCTCTCCTCTTCCAGCCTGTCAAGCCACAAGTTTCTGTGACAGGTAAGTTGGTTCAGTTGCCCATATGGACTCTCAGCAGGATCTGCCTACAAGAAGGGGAAAGACAAATGCATCTTAACACATTTATTAACACTTCTGTGAAACAGGTTATTTTCATTTTGTTGCTTCCTTGTTAAAAACTAGGAAATTATCAAGTAACTATTTCTGCAAAGGAAATTTTTTAAGCAGAAGCTAACAAAGTTTTGCAGTATGCTCTGCCCTTCCAATTTCAACTAAAGTTATTCATATACTTGTAAAGGTACTAGTTTTGGGGGGTTTCAGTTTAGAGGTTTTTTTGTTCCCAGTGAACTGCTTGCATACAAGCCTGCACTAAAAATGTGGGGGTTTAGTGAATGAGGAAAAAAGCACAATGGACTTTTCCATGAGAATTTTTCTGCCATTTCAGAAGCCCCTTCCTAGGTTTCTTCTACTCATCTTAAGTAGAAAAAAAAAAAAGTCCCACCACCTGTTAGGAGTTACACATAACCCAGCTGTAACTGAATGATGCTGAAGATCACTTATCAACATAATGGTAACAAGTATGGATTAGAGCCTAATACCATGGAAACCCATGGGACACACAACTGAAACACATCACAAGTTTATTAGCTGTGAGATCTATTTGTTTGAGAAATCTCTGGGGAGACAATTAACTCCTCAGGCTCTCACAACTAGGCAGTTGGTTTTTATTATATAAGTGAAAGGATATTTTTAGAAGTTATTTATACGACTTCCTCACTTTGATATTAATTTTAATCACTGATCAGAACACATTCTATTCAGATATTCTGACCATAATAAATCCCTACTAACTTCCTCAATAGCTATCAAATTACTTCCCTTATATTCAGGATACTGCACTGTATTGGTTTGTGGTGGGGTTCACTTTTTATCTTGGGGGGGTTGTCATTTGGGTTGTGGTTGTTTGGTGGTTTTGTTTTTTCTTAAATCTACTTTTATCAGTAGATAAAGTAGATACCTAAAGTTGATCCGTTTTGAGATATGTGCCATCTCCTGGTCAGTGATGTTACCACAGTCTAAAACATTTCATCATCATAAACTTCCTTTCAGCACGCTGATTTGAGATATGAGACTTGACCTTTTGTCAAACTGCAAGTTTAAAATGGGACTCAATAAATACTGTGTTTATTCATAATTTACTCAAAGACAAACCTGATAATGAAGAGATGTTCACAGTGAATCCTGTGAGATGGCTTAACTGCTCCTGCAAAGACAGTTAACTCACTGCTTTAAAGAAATATTGATAAATTTTTAAGCCAGTGGAAATCTGGAAGGCTGGCACACAAAATAGCATACCTTGTGTTAGTAAAAGCTAGCAGTCTCAATTAAAATATATATTCCAAATAGCACTTCTGTAAATAATATGCAATATTGTCTTCAGTTTCATTGCACATACTTATTCTAAGGAACACTGTGAACAGACAGGGCCAAACACCTGTAGTTGACTTCAGATTTTCTCCAAGAAAGGCAAAAGCATAGAATCACAGAATGGTTAAATTCGGAAGGGACCTTAAAGATCACCAAAGATCATCCTGCTAAAAGCAAGAACATAAGAATTGATATTTGCATGAGCTATCACTAAAAACTTAACCCTGTTACAAAGAAGAGGGAGAGGATCCATGAATCCCTTAAAAACTGGATGATGCTTAGGCCCCTTCACATCAATCCATCAAATATTCACATAAATCATTTTCCAAATATAGCTACAAAGCTTGAAGGGTGTATTGTTTTACGGAAAAACAAGCACATACTCATATACAGTCTTGTCTGTTCACGAGACAGTCCTGTAATTAGATGGTACCTGAATACAAAATTCAAGACAAATATCACTCTGAATCTGACAGGTCCCCCTTCTCTTCCGCTTTCCTCATTTTAAAGTGAAGGTGCTATAAAGTACACTAAAGATACAATGTTTCTAAAAGAAAAAGAAATGACACAGAAAAAAAGTTCTGTGGTCCAAAAATCTTTTAACTATAGTAAACCACAGTGTGAGCTGCAATAGTGTTTTCTTATAACAAGACAATGCTATTCTCAAACATCTATGCTTACTGATGTCCAAGGAATATTTACCAATTTTGAATCTTACATATATATTAACATACCAACTACAGCAAGTTTGTATCACAATGCAAAAAAAAGTAAAATAATTCTAAATGTAATGTTAAAGACTAATTTTAATTAATTAATAACAAACATTGTCATAAATTAAATTTTAATGATCCATGTCTATTTGTTGTAGGAGAAAAAAGATCTCCCATAACACAAGGCTTATTAAGCATGTTTTAATAATTCAGTATGACAGAGCACTGCAGATTATTATTCTTTCCCTGAAACTCAACCTGTTAATAGATTCTGCACCATTTCTCAATCCAGAGAATTACAGCTGCCTTTCCCTTTATGTCTCATCTTTCACCTTAATCATGTGAAGTGAATTCCAAAAAATTTAGACAGTAGAATACAGCCACCTTTTTTAAGAAACTGTCATGCCCTTACAGACAATTTCTTTTCAGAAAGTTGTGAAACTTTCATGTTTCACAAACTTGAAGTCAGTTCTGATAATACTGCTCATTCTAAGCTGCCAACAACATTGTGAAACATACACAGAATGACTTTTTTTAATTAACCATCTCTTTACTTAAAAGAAATACTCAGTTGAGATATTAAAATAGGTTTAAAAAATTTGGACACACAAACTTAAGAAGAACTGCAGTGTATTACTTCATTAATCCTGTATGAACAAACCAATTCTGTGCATCCTTCAAAATTTGTCTTCCTAACTCCATTATCTAATATTTACCTACTGTGCATTTACGCATAGAATTTCTCTACTTCAGACAAAGTCATCCTGCTCAAGTCAGTAATCTCAATTATCTATAACACTTCTGCTTTCCAGTTTTGCTGAATGCATTGTCAAGACTTTTTGGGCAACATGAAAACACTGAAAAAAAATTTTAGGTACACCAAGATCAGTTTAACATCCTCAATGATATATTTTTTTAATTCTTTTTTCAAAAACAGAGTAGTCAAAGATACTAATTTCAAATTAATGAAATACAACTTCTGGAAAGTAGCAGGATGAAAGTTACTTCCCAAGCAGCAGTTATCAAGATGCCTGATTAAAAAAACCGCAGGGCTAAATCTACCTCCTCCCCACCTTACATTCAACATCACGACACTCTTCCCCAGTATTGAGTTTGCTTAGACATAAATACTTGTGGCATATTCCAATTTATCTGGAACAATATTAGTTTTTACAAACCCAAGTATGTGCTCATCTTAAAAAAAAATGCATCTATAAATTTTATTCTATTAAAAAAAAAAATCTAAACTTATGTCTGACTCATATTACTCAGCACAACAACATAGTTTTGTGTTACCATCAACTATCCTTGGAGCTAACAAAAGACTACCAGAAAGAACCTAGTTATGATAGCTACAGTATGGTAACAGAAAACAATCAGAAATAATTCAAATTTTTCTTCACAGGAATTCCTTCCATTTAACCCCGATACTCTATGAGTTACTGCTCTGTCAGAAGCATTCATCTTCACTAGGTGAGAAAAGTACTGATGGACAAACACTAGCACACAGAACACACCATTTGACAACCTCCAAAAAAATTCTTTCATGACTTTAATTGAACTTTTTATGAGAAATCTGTGATATAATTCTCTTCATTCTCATGTTCAGTAGCGAACATCACAGCAGAGCCATCACTGCTCAGCGTGACCTTGCCAGCAACAAGCTTGTGTAACTTCTCAAAGGTACCACAAAGTTGATTCACTTTGGGAAAAGAAAAGATTGTTGTAAGAGGTATATAAACCACATTTCCATCGACAAATGGTTCCGTGCCTTTTTCAACAACCAGTTTTCCAATATCTTCTGAAAAACAGCTAATTGAAGGTTTGAATTTGGATTTTCTCTCTGTAGGATCATCATTATACTCCTCATGGTCTGACATTAAACGGTCCAGCAGTCTCTGCTTAATGATTTGTGCTGTGAAAATAACTTCACTGACCACAGCATTCTGCAGGTACTTCTCATCTTTAAGACTTGGATACACTGCTTTGAAGACCTTCAGAACACACAACACAAAAAAATGTTTATCACTAATGTAGGCTCAGATTTCAACATTTCCTTCTCAAAAAGAGCTTCTAAAACGTTAACATTATTTTTGATTCAATACTGGTTTGCTTATTACTTTAAAAGTTTCTAGATAATAGAAAAACTAGACAATGTGACTTGAATTCATGTACTACAGCTATAATGGCAATTAGAAAAGTTAACAGAACTCAAAAAAAAAAACCCCAGGCTTCTATCTGCAAGCTATACTTCTAGATCAGGCAAGGTGAAGCCCTGTAATTCCTGAATTCTTTTTAAGAATTCTTTTAAGAAATTCTTTTAAGAATTCTTTAATTCTTTTTCACTCTCTCACTTTCCACATTACTCATCACAAGGCTCTGGGGACTGTTCCACAGCTATGTAGATTCTAAACTACTTCCAGAAACTAGGAGTTCGCCTATGTCTTTTACTCAGTTTTCAGAGTAAAACATTAAATATGCTCTCACAGATGCACAGACTAGTAAAACATGAATTGTGACATCAAAATTTGTGAACCTGTAGAGTGTTCCACACTGAGCTACGTGCCAAGGCAATTAAGCAGATTAGTGTCATTCCCCCTAGTTCACTAGAAGTGCTTTAGACCAGCACAGTACCAATGAATTTCCACAGCCTATAAGTATTTCTTCTTACTTTCTGATTGTATCTTAAAGTGTTGCTTAAATCCTGTAAATAGTGACATAATGCAATAAAAATTAATTTGACATTCCAGATTTGATAAGAAACACACAACATACAACACTCTTGTTGAAACTCAAAGGATGCAGATGTCTAAAGTCCCTCCATAATGACCTTGTAGCAGAAGGTAATAAAAGCAGTATCTAGTACCTGTCAGTCACCATATTTCACATATTTCTAAGTTTGTTGAACATTAAAGCAAACTTCATGATTCTATTAAGATCAACAGATGACAGGTGAAATTTCAAACGTGTAGAATGTCTTTATAGCTTGGAAACTACAAAGGACATTCCCATAATGTCATGTTACATTTCACCTAAGGTCACAAGTCACTTGAAGGTGCACATATATCTTTAAACAAAGTGAAATATTAGAATATGTTTACTGAAATGAATAATCCAAGGCCTCATAAGATTGAAAAAAAACCTAGAAGAACAATATATTTCTCTTTTTGCTTTATTACTTCATGTTATCTCTGAAAAAAGGTCCTTTGATTTATACCACATGGCACTTAGATGCATTAGGCTTTGCTGCTGTGACACGCAGCAGAGTACTTCAGATAATATCAGATAATACCTTATTCTAAAGTGAACACTATTTAGTGCTAAAACTCAAGAAGGTTTCACATGCACCACAGAAAACAAGGTACTTTGCAAGATCCCACGTCATGGCAAAATCTAGAACTGTCTACCTGAAAACACGAAGATTAGTGTATAACATTAAATACTACTGAGGCAAACCACACAAAGTAGACGCTGTCAATCCAGTTTCTGGGACATGCCTTCCTTCTGATATTTGACAAGACTATGCAGTTCCTCAAAACGCACACACTGTCAGAAATGCTTTTTTATGCTTTTTATTTTTTACCCATCTGAAGAACCTGTGTCTGTGCCAACAGCCACATGATGAAAAAATTAGTGATTAGAGGAACAATTATAAAAATAGTGTCACAGTATACCTGACAAAAAGGAGAATTCTCATTCCGAGGACAACATTGTGTTGAATATAAGAGTGATTGCTACTTAGCAAATCATTTAAAAGTTACAGACCTTTACACAATTAGAAACACAAATCACAGACTTAAGAGTCTTTTGACCTAATAGTGTGTGTTAATCAGAGCTAAGACTAGATAGCAATAGTAGGCCACACTAAGAACACATTCATAGGCAGGTCACAGGAAACTCTACTCTTTATTCATTCTTCTAAATGAAGAAAATAATACTTACTGTTTTGTAAGCTGCTTTAGTAGGTTTCTCAGAAGATTCACTGGCTTTAGGATATTTTCTAACAAACACGGCTATTTGAGTACAAAACCCAACATTCTCCATTCCTTTTGGTGGGTGTCCTACGCCAGTAAATTCCACTGAATAATCATAGTGTCTAGCAGTCTCTAGAGCCCTAAGAATGAAAAATTATTCCAATCATATTAAATATTCATCTTTTAATGTGCTAAAGATACATTCTGTAATGGAAGCAAGACCCTAAGCTGGTGAATTCTTGAGCACGATTTCTCTAATAATATTCACGTGCCTGTAGCACCATCAAAACTTGCCAAATCAGAGCTGTAACCATATGTCTACTATAGTCTGCATCACTTAGTATCGGTATTAAGGCAACCAAACATTATAGTTATTTCTAAAATTCCTACTTAGGATATGCATCCTAACCTTCGCTTACTCACTGTCTTAAACACATTGAAAGTGAAATAAATCTACCAATTTTAGAGAACAAAATTATTTGAGGACCCATTAAAAAAAACATACACACCCCAAAGGCACAAGAGACCAGTTAATAGGTAAAAACAAGTGAGGTTTGTTGCAAATATATGAGTAAAGTATGCCTAATCATGGTTACAACGACATACATGATATCTAAATGAAAACCATTCTTGTAGAACTGTACATCAACCGGTGTAAAAACAGTGATGAGGCAGGGAAGTAAAACGGCACTACCTACGTGCATCAGCCTCCATGAAAAAGTAGTAAACTCTCTCGTGTATTTTAGAGAATATTGCAATACTTACATTTCACAACGCAAAGACTTTCTCATGTTTATAGCTCAAAAAATATCACTCCTTCAGTGCTATCACTATTTTTATCCACACACATCCAAAAGTAGAATCTAGATTTACTTCAAGTCATATAAATGGTCTCTAAGGTATTGAGTGTTTTGATTATACACCGTACACAGCGAGTGCTTTTCTTAGGTTCTTATGAAGCATTAATTTAGCAGGGTATTATTATGTTAAACAGTTAATTAATGCCTTACGCTTCAAATGCATTAATTGCAATAAAGATATATAAAAAGGAAAGTAAAAGTTTTAAATATTTTTTGCAGATCAGTTACAGTAAAACCAAGCCAACTTAACAACCATCATCAAATGCAAAACCCACAGAGCGTGCTTCAGTATAACAGCAAAGAAATGTTTCAGCAAATCAGTAGGAGTGAAACTCCACTGACACCAAACCACATACACAAACGATTCTGAAAGGATATAGCTATTCCTTTCTCACATTACTGAACACTCAAAGCTCTCTGCATATAATGTTCAGTAAACTTACCAGCTTTGAAACTGCGCTCTGTTCCATTCAAATTTGTGGTCTGAATGCCTGAATAATGTCACTCCTGGAAGCAAAGGGTTAAATTCAGAATTTGGAGTACTGATCACAACTATGCTTGGAGACATGAAACCAAACACCACTTCAGGAAACTTCTTTAGTTCTGATTGTTCCAGGTGCTCTATTCTGTAAAGGATAAGTTTGTGTATATCTCTGAAATATAGTAGAGTGTTTCTAATCTTCTTAACAAGCCAAAAAAAACCCCAAAGCCATATCTATACCTTGTAATTTTAAGCCTAGCTCTGCAATATTAACACTGACATCTTGAGTGGCAGCTTAGAGTTTTTGTCTGAGATTATTTCCTCTTGCATTTTGTACTTTTTCATCAATATCTTTTTCCCACCATAAGCTAGCACCACTTAAATTTCTTAATATGGCTAATTTAAGCACAAGTTAGAAGATGCCACATTTTGCTTGAAAGATTTGCTCAAGTCTGTTTAGAGTATGGGCAAAATTCCAAACTGAACCTAAATGAACTTATAAAAATGTAGTATGTTGGCCTAGTACTTACAGTTCAATACATGTTACCAAGTCAAAACCAAGCATGCAAGCATCTTTATGGGCAACCGAACCATGATGCAAGGTAACAGTCAAGGATCTTTCAGTTGGTTGCAAATAATCACCAGGAAGAGGAGACAACCTATGCCTACAAAAGTATTAAAAACATGATGTCACAGAAAAGAACTTGGGCAAGGATATATATCATATGGAACTGTACTAGCTAACATCCTAAACAGATACCTTGAAAATCTCAAAAAGGTTAAGTACGTTACATGGATTAAAAAAAAAATTCTAATACAAACACTTTTTATTACTATCTACAATAGGATAGAAAGAGCAGAAGAGCTAATCTAGCAGCTGTCCTTCATGTGTACAAAAATTTCCACCTTACTGTCAAGCCACTTGCAAAGCTGCTTGTAAATTCTGATAGCAGCTCAACTCACACCAAGTAACACACAGTAAGTCTGGCTTAGACAGGCGGTACAGGGGTTTGGGGGAAGTTATTTGGTAAGCATATTAACCTTTTTTCCCCAAATAAAAGACTGAGAACTAAATATACCCCCAAATTCTGTTCTGAAATACTGCATCAGACAAAACACACAAACATTAAACATAATAAAAGGCTACCTTTATTTTCCATTCATGAGAAAGAACAAGCAATAATGTCAGCATCTACATGTCACAACTGTCATATCCTACATAGTCATTGAAACTGTATTAATCAGCTTCCAAAGAGAAACTTTGGTGTTCCTCAGCAGTCTGACCCATACTTTGAAGATTACATAAATTTCACTCTTTAGAACCTTCTGAGCCAGACACAAGACCTAACCTTTCCAGTTTGGAAAGATTAACAAGAAAGAATTCCCCACCATAGTGGCTAAAAGGGAGTCACAAGCACATTTCAAAAAGATCAGACTTTCATGCCACAGGAAAGTCACATATAAGCATAAATAGGTATTACTAATACAATATGTTAATACCTTTATAAACAGCACATTTCTCAGATGTACACACCTTCGGGGCCATGCATGGACCTTTCCTACGCTAGTTGATGATAAGGGTCCATACAGTCCATTAGTCTCCCAACACAGGTGCAATATAACTTACTAACAATGACAGCTCCTTGTTTGCTAGTCGGTATTTCTGCATTCACCTTCATTTTGAAATTCTTGACAAGAAATGATGTAACACGCCACTAGGTCAAGCCAAATACGAGCCTTAAATTAACACAATGCAAAAGCTTACATTTTCTCTTTCATTACACTCGCACAGATATCTAGCCCAGCTAACACTTCAATGCAACTGCAGAATTTCAGCATCCAGAGAAGAGTACAGTCAGCACATCCTAAATCTGCCACCTGTGAATTAGATATGAAAATATGTGTAAGTGCTGCATATTTCCAAGTAATTTCAGAGACTTTCATAAAATAAAAATTCCATATTTAGGTAAAAATAACATCTTCATGATAAAATAAAGCATTTCACAATGATAACTAAAATTTACAGTTGCAAGCAGGATAGACATGGATTTAAAAATTCTTTTAAAAAACGTATACCAACACCCTACAATATGTTTTAAATGGATTAACCTGTAAGATATGATTTTGAAATATTAAAACTGTAGCAATTTTCACATTCACTAAGCCTTTTCAATTGCCTGTGCTCCATCCAAAACACCAAGAACAGGCTCATCTGCAGGAGCTTAACAACAAAGGATCAGCAGAAAACAAGTTTACAGGCTCAGTCTAATGTTTATGCAGGGAAGGTTGGGGATATTCAGACTATGAAATCAAATATATATTAGATATTCTTTCCTGTAAGCTTGAAAGGTAGTTGAGTACACAAACCAAACCCTACTGTTCTTTCTCAGACTAAGTCAAGGTTGAAGCTTCCTGCTCAGTACTCAGCGTGAAAATCCTGGATTGCTTCTATTCAGCTTACCTCTACCCTGTGGATAAACAGAAAGGTTACACCCACCCACCCCATTTCACGTTCTAAATCAGAAAATTCAAACCTTCACATAAAGATACAATTCCTGAATATATTATATTTAAAAGCAGATTATAATGCCATAACCTCATAGACCGCATTGGATTTTTATTAGCTACCGGAAGTATGCTTACATCAATGCACTGCAGGCACATTTCTCATTGATTTCATGGTCCCTACAACATTAACATCAGTTTCAAACATTAAACAAGACAGAGGTATTTCTAAACTTTTTACATTTTGGAAGGAGGACATGTTAGAAAAGAGGAAACGCTATATAACATCACTTAAGTAATTTAACTCTTCCAGATGAGACCCAAACAAGAACCCCGGTATATTGGGAGGGTTGAGGGATGGAGGAAATGGGAGGGGGTGAGGACCTTAGGAAAGCTGAAGAGAGTTAGCCTCACATAATCCCACACTCTTAACGTCACTTCTCATTCTGAGAACACCCATGCAAATGACAAGGTAGACCTGATACCATATATGGAACTAACAGTTCTAGAAAGCAAAACCAAACCATGATGACAGCAGTTTGAATGAAAATTCCTCAGCATTAAATTAAAACTAGAACGCCACCTACTCTCCTAAACAGGCTAAGCATTTTTCTTGCTTAGATTTTCCCTTCTTCCCATCAGTTACCATTGATTATATGCACCCCTAAAAACCAACATGTGACTATCAGGTGTCTGCTAAAGCAATTCCGTTTTAACAATAGCTCCTCTACTACTGTCCGTAGTTAATTAGGTCATTGGGTTAGCTAGGCATTTCCTGTCTTCCTGAGATTCCTGACATTAATTTTTTTCAAACTTATAATATAAAAAGACAAAACATACCAACCTTCTTAGGTTTGTATTTCCCCACTAAATCTTTAATGAACTGGTAGCGTTGTTTGTATAAAGGAGGTGTAAATTTAATAACTCCTGTAAACTGTTCATCTTGAAAGTTCTCATCCATAATACTTCGCTAATGCTTAAGTAAAAATATTAATCCGTATTTTCTGAAGTACTTTGTAACATATCTAATTACAGTTTGCTGTTTTCAGTGGTGCAACTCCCAACTGAGCAGGGGGTAGGCCCGATTCCAGTTCTATGCACAGAATGATAAAAACACAAGAATCAGTAAAATTAGGCACTAGCTGCTCCCTCCACATATACTGATGTAAATAATGCTTTTATAAACAATTATGAATCATATACAATCATACAAAAGCAAGTTTTGTAATTTGTCGCTCTCCTTCCAGCACACCTATAGTGTTGACACGAGGTATTTCATTTCACCGTCCTTAGCTCCTCTGCAAGTGCAGAAAAATTTCTCACCGAGGTGCCTGCTTTCTTGTCTCTAATCTATCATTGTAACTCAGATTATGTTCTATCTATATTTGTACATGTATGGCTCAATACAATTTCTACAATGAAAGAACTAGCAGGAAATAACTGAATGATTTACTCTGCTGTCCAAGAGGAGAGATTCTGCAAGGCCTTAGACTTACTATGAGCTCAACCTTATTAGCGTCTGTTTTCTAAGTAATCTAACATAATTCAACATGACATGAGAGTCAATTAGTCAATTAGTGCATTTCCAACTCTCCCACCTTTTATTAAAAATTACACTTTAGCTCACATACATATTTAACAAGAACTATCCTCACTAAACCTAAAAATAAGCCCCTGATGAACGATGAATGAACTCCACAGGAACCACGTAAGCGAAAGGAGGTGGCCCTCTGCCCACAGCTCTCTAGAGCCACCTTTGCAGGCAGCAGCAGCAGCCCATGGCTCACCAGCAGACCTAGCAGGCACCGGGTGGCAGCCCACATAACGCCTTTTATACAGATATATATATATCTAGTGCACAAAACCAGTAAGCAGCTCGGTGTTCAGGCCACGTTCTGCCTCCTCAGAGGGAACCTCACCAGTAACCAGCTGAACAGGCACCCCCCGGTCCCCTCCTGCTCCCCACACGCTGCCAGCCCAGGGCCCACGCCCCA
>VZRU01015328.1:0-25675 GCA_013398155.1 Pedionomus torquatus
TGCCCAAGCAAAGTGAAAAAGGAATTGATTCAGCTGCTTCCTAGAAAGCCTGGGCCTCAGCACACCCGGCAGTGGTTTGGGAAGTGGAAGACGAACACTGTAGCCACGAATGTCCTCACTTTATCCTCCTTTCCCCCAGCTTTTACCGCCAAGCATCATGTCAGATGGTGCAGAAGGGCCCTTCGGTCAGTTCAGGTTGGCCACCGCGCCTGGGGGCAGCAGCCCATGTCCCCAGTGGTGCTGAGCAGCCTTTTCTGGAGGGGACACGGCTCGCTGCTACCTTGACACGAAGCCAGGCCGAACCACAAACAACTGTAGGATACAGCAGTTTTTAAAAATTTCTAATTCTCTCAAACCTCTGTGGAATTCCATGAAACAATGAAAAAAAGACACTTTGAGGACAGAGGACTTTGTCCACACTAATTTCAATGACCAGCTAAATCTAATCAGGTGCTAGCATTTCTCAGAAAAAAAAAAGAGAAGAAAAAACCCCAAACCTTAAACAAAGGAAACCAACTAAACTGAGGAACCTTTTATAATGAAAACTATTAGCAGGCTGTTAAAAATGCAGGCTGTTACAAGATTCTGCTGCAGTGCCATTTAAAGAAGTAATAAGGAAGCAGGTATAATTAATGGCAGGACTGATTATTCTCCTTACACTTTCATTTCTGACACTGAAGATATTGAGCTTGTCAACTCTACAGGGTTCTGATTAATGTTGCATGCCTTTATGAATCCTTCAATTTTTTATTTTATTTGTAAAGGTAGCAAATTACAGTACCTCCCTGTGTTATCTCACATATGCTTTTTGAAACGTTACAGGTGTGTAAGTGGTACACACAGACCCTCAGCTACACAGAGGGAATCTGGGTGCGTGTTCCTTTGTCACTCTAACATGGAAAGGTTTACTGGAATCCAAAACCTTAACCTTCAGGGACAAGAAAGTACTTCAGGTAAAAGAAACTGTCTTTTAGAAAATTAAAAAGGACAGTATTTTCCTGTATGTCACTTAAGAATTTGGTTTTCCAAGTGAGGTCAATTCATAAAAGAATTAAAACTAGAAAATGTCACGGTTATCTTTGGGGTCAACTTGCAACAGAATATATCAGTGCTCAGTACACACGGTGCTGTTAAATTCTCAAATGCCTACAGTTAACTGTGTGTTGCTCAATGAGCTCTTTTTTGATCTCGTTCCAGAATATATGCTGGAGAACATATTCAGGCACCAGTTGCTTTGCTACGGTAGCCAGAATGCTCGTGGCATTTCCCCCCTCCTCTACATCTCAAAACCACATTTCCTATCGTCATGTGCAATGCTTACTCGCAGTCTTGCTTTATTACTGGCTGAGAAATGCATACTATTTTAGTAATTTGCCTGAAATGAGAATCACATTTCTCCTACTCTGCCTGATGGCACGTAAGCATTTGTGACACTGTTTTTTGTGGAGATAAACTACCCCAACTCATGCTTATCTTTACCATCAATTTCTAATGCTAGCCACAGCAAATGTTCTGAGAAGGGCTACACTTTGCTGAGCATTTTCTTTTTCTGGCTAGTACCCAACCGTGTTGCTGTAATTTGGTGTGTTCTGTCTAGCACCAACTACTTAAGACTCATGCTCAAGAAAAGGAGGCAGGTGTTTCAGCTGAAATCCTGCAGGTCCTGTGAGTGGAGTAATTTAACATTATAAGTAAACAAACACATCTTCCAAATAAAACTATTAAAACCCCCCAAACACCTCCTGTTTTTCATATACACTTGGAAGTTAAAAAAAAAAAAAACCACAACAAAAAACCCCAACCTCCCTGATGTCTTAACTTCTGGTCCCCTTTTGGATATCCCAAGCTACTGTTGCAAACACCAGCTTCTTCACTTGCCATCCATAGCAAGCCATTCACAAGAGTTCAGCACTAGCGGTTTGCTACCACACTCTGCCTTTCACATCTGTCTCTCAAGCAAATCTATTCCTTTTCTACCTCTCCTACTCCGATCTCCTGTTCTTTGTAACACAAGCTTAACAGCTATTGCTCTTTCTAATTGCTTGTCTCGGTCCACAGAATATTGTTTAGTGTCAGAGCGTGACACCTTTCAGAAAGCCTCCTTCCTGGTCAACAGATCTATTTTCACTTCTCTTAAGGCCAGTCAAAAAGTACATTTTCTCACAGAATAAACCTATGCTTATTTGTGAAAGCAACACTGATAACTTTTCAACACTTTCAACAACTTCTGTTTTTCCTTAACTCACCATTTATATTTTGCCAACGTGCACTACACACTTCAGTAAATTTCACTGAAGCGAAACGAAGATGATTGAAACACAGGTTATCGAATATAACTCTACATGTTAGAAAAGCTCTAAAAGGAAGCAATTTGAAATACAATTTTAGTCTGTCATTATGTTTTTTACTTATATAACATATTTAGATAAAAAACACTAATTTTTTTTTTACACAAAACAGAATAACAATAATAAATAAGTAACAAGATCATTCAACCGCCAGGCAGTCTAGGCTGCTACAGCACTCGCAACTCCAGCAAGAGGAGAAAGATTCAATTCAGGCTTCTGCCACTGAAGCTGTAGCAGGGAAAAGAAAAAAGGGCAATCCTGCAACACCAAATGACTTGTCAGAAAAACTGGAAGGGAAACCGACGACAGCATCAGCCTCAGTTCACAAATTCCTCGAACATTTCATTTAGTTAATCTAACAGCTGACTACCTCCAAAAGCCAGTATTTCATTGCCTGTGGCCAGATGTTCCCATCGCTTCTTGAAGTGGAACGGTTTCTAAGCTAAAAACACAGCGATGCGGTGTTAGAAAGTCAACTGACAAAACCTATCCCTTCAAAACAAAGCGAGTAACTATCTGCTGATGCAAGTTTTAGGGACTGAAAGGACAAGGCAGCTGGCTCTGTCAGGAGCAGGTAGTTGGTGGACGACATAAACTATATTGCTTATTGCTTCTACACCAATCCTTACTGCTTTGGTTCTTCAGTTTATTGATACATTTCTAGAGCAATCATTGAAGTACATACTTACTACATTGCAGTAATAACTATGTGGTAGTAAACAACAAGTTCTCCACCTATCCCTGAAATCTCAGCCAACCTTTTAAGCTTTAATATTGCTAAATTCCATCAATAAAATTTTATTGCAACCTCACAAAGAATTGTTCTTCTAAGCCTACAAACACCAGTCTGACAGTCCAAACAATCCACTATAGAGCAAATGAAAAACAGTTTCCTCTCTTGTACAAGCACTGATCTGAATAAGCCTTCTCACCAGTTTTAGCAAATACCAGTGAGACGTGTCAGCTGCAACCACAAGCTGTTCACTACTATGTCACAGTGCTTTTGTTCACTGGAGAATGCTTAATGAGATCTAAAATGCTACATCATATAACCCTCTATGCAACACAGTTCAGCTTCATAGCATGCTTACTGTAAAAAAAAAAACCCAAGGCACACACAACAAAAAAACTCCACTTGTTACAGTATTCTTTCCTTGCATATTTTAAATAAAAATACGTATTATGTGCCACTTCGTTACATGCAAATTAACTGAAAACACTTGCTTATGCCAATGAGAATTTACACACTCTAATATGCAACCTTATAAGCATATATTTACTGTACCATTTTAGTATCAAATACCACGTGCAGTTTTTCCTGAACGTTGCCTTATCAAATTTCAGCACATTTTTGTCAAATGACAGTTATCACAGTTGAAGCCAACTGGATCCTCTACAGAATTATGACGTACAACAAGACTGCCAGAGGCAAAAGCAAACAGAAGAAAAACAAAAAAACCCCAAGAACCAACCAACCCCCGATCAGAGAATGTATCTACAGAGAATACTGTTGTTTGGTTACAGCCCTGGAGACCTCCAAGGTCTTGAAGCAAACACCAGCACACGCATCCATCAAGAGAAATCCGTAGCATTCTTGCAGCATGCTACTTTAACATCTTTATAAATAAGCCTTGATTACTGTAACCAAGACCACTATTAAAACGGCCGGTAAGATTTACCTATACCTTTTGTCCCATTAGGTGAATAAAGCCAACATCATTTCCTCACTCAGCTGACAGGTGTAACTGTAATTTCATTGTGAAGCAGAAGTGGCATTTTTCTGCCTTCTGCAGAATGGTTTATAGTCAAATACTGAATTTTTCCATTTATACTTTAACGTTGTTGTTCTTTATATTATTTTACTGAAAACATTAAATCACAATCAATCAATTATTATTCTGTTAAATTTGAAGAAAGCCTCTTCAAAGAACACCACCTTCTTTTAAAAGCAGTAACAAAAGCATTATCTTAAGAATCATCTACAAAGGATCACTGGGACCTATCCACAAATCCACGCTGGTTTCCAGCCAGTCTACCAATATGTAACACAATTCAAGAAAAGATAAATTTTCAATTGGGTGGCTTTTTATATTTGGGACAGAAGTTACCCAAGATATGGAATTCATTCATCAAGTAAATCAAGAAAGGTTTTTACAACATGCTAATTAAATCCAGTACACAAAGTATTTTCAGGGATTTTATCATGAGATTAAGTCCACAGGCTTTTTCACATCCTGGAAAAATACCAATGATCACAAATACTCCCTTTTCTCTGCCCCCTCCTCACCATAAACATCGTTTGTCTGATTCAATGTTGAGATGCCAAGAAAAGATGAGGGAGCCAAGTGCAATCAGTGAAATAGTGGTATTAATAAGAATTCTAAGGTTTAGTCTCTTTTGAGACTAGGAGTCACGTTCTGCCAATCAAAAAACCAAGGACTTTATTGCCAGGAGTTCAAGAAAGCTATCATCAAGATCTACAGTAGATACGGCTACTCAAATAAAAAAAAATAATTATTTTCTTAAAAGCACAGAAACCAGAATTGCAAGTGGATACATTCGCTTTTGTTTACTTTAGCCCAACGAAAAACTTATGAAAACAACTCTTTTAAGTATCTTTTCAGTAATATTTGTAACAGCATTTTCAAGCCCACAAAATCTGAAGTACAGGTCAATAGACAGGATTTTTTCATGTAAGCAGTAAAAAATATGAATTCTGAACAAATTTTTTTTCAAAATACTTTTAACAAGAATGTTAACTTCATGATAGCTATTTAGACTACCAACTAGCTGAACTGAAACTGCTCTTTTGTTCTTTTTTCAAAAAAAAACCCGGTCAGTTTTTTTATTTACTTCATATCTCCCAGCAGTTTTAAAGTGAAAGGCTGAAACTCTTTGGCACAAATACAGCATTCAGAAACTGCATTCCAGGAGGTTCTGTTCACAACCAATGAAACCAAACCAAAACAAATACGTGTGACATAAAACCAGTTTTGAAAAATCTGAGAAAGGAGAAATTAAACTCCAGTGTGAGATACTACTTTCTTTTCATCACGTGTATGAACACACAGGAAATGTGTGACAAATTATGCCAGAAATACTTCAAAATTCTTCTTGCGTGGTTTCTTTAGTTTTGTTTTGGTATTACTTTATTGCATCTCAGAGAACTCATAAGGAAATTAACTCAGAGAGTTTAAGGAAGTATAAGAAAAATAATAACAACCATAAAACAATCATGTCTGAGTTTGTCTGTCTGGCTAAATTATCACCTAGTAAGATACACTCTATGGCATTAACCTCTTTAAAATAAAACGGCCAGAATGTGGGGTTTGATGGCTGTTTGACTCACTGGCAGACGCTTGGCAGTAACAGATGCTAATAAAGGAAGCTCTGCCTCATTTACTACAGCACCTCCCTGATTTTTAAACACAGATTTCTGTATGTTTTCATCAGTTTGTGTAACAGAATAGGAGAAACTGCCCAAAAGGAAAAGGTAACGTAAGATGATCATCTTACAAGAAGAATGAGGTGGAACTGGAAAAAACACCTAGGAAACAAACCAGAACATTTCACTGCAAAAATGCAAGTTTGGATGCTTAGAACAGCTCTCTAATATTAATTACTAACACAAAACATTCACATCAGCACAAAGCTGCAACTACTAGTGGGAAAAAAAACAGGCTAATGAAGAAACAGGCTAATTCAAAATAAAACAACTTCTTGAATAAAAAAGTGGAAATCTGACTTTCCTAGACAGGACAGCGAGGTGTGAAACTGCATCCAAGTATTGACTTCTCATCTGCTGCGTTCCACTAGAGATGTGTTCTGTACATGTCTGAACATATCTAATATGGTAACAATTACTCTTAGATGGAAGTTAAAAGGAAAACCAAGTTATGAAAATGCAAAACCAAACAAGCAGACATTCCTTCCTTATAGAAAGGGTACTGCCTAGTACAGTAGTAACTTTTCTATGGGAAGTAACATTAGCAAGTGGAATGCAAGAACTTCAGCATCGTGATTACAAAGGTTCCTAGCAAACGGGTAAAAAAGCATCAATTGCTGATAAGTTACCCCTAGAAAATCCAGTAAAAAGCATGCTGGTGAAGCCAGTCTGTTATCCAAGTTGAAATTATTTTTCTTGTTGCAGTGTCAATTTTCTGCAGAAGAAATTAAAGTCTGCGAATCAAATAAATCAAAAAGACACCCATCAATTTCATCAAAACCATACTAGCAATTTAGAACATGCACTGGTGTTTTTAGAAGAAGGATTTCGAAAACATTCAGCTTCATAGGAACTTGGAGCTCACCAGGAACTTATTTCTCATCTATGTTCTTTCTTTTGGAAGGTAACCAGTCCAGCGCAGACAGGACTATGAGGATCGCTCCATAGCTTTTGTATTTCTCTCTGTGCAACTAAAAGCACTAACCCCACAGCTAATCCTCCCAGGGGAGAATTATACCCTACAGCAATGTGGTAGGAGCAGCCTGATCTGGAACACGCTCCTGTCACTAATGCGACAGTCGGACGGATAAGAACTGTTTCTCAGGATAAAGTATCTGGGAAACAGGCTGGTGAACAGTGGGTTATGGCCCTCCGCCAGTTCACATGCGAAGACAGCTTACAGACCTTGGGCTTCTGGGAAAAGGAAACAGATGTTCCAATTTGCACAGACAGTATCTCCCTATTTTTCATCCACCACAGTTCTCAATGAAGCATTCACTATCCAGTGCACCAGGCACTGGGCCCCCAGTGAACACTTACAGCCCGAAACATGAATTTGTATTAATGCGTTACTGCCTGTGTCTTCTTTTTCCAGCAAATCAAAGTGAAAATGCTTTAAGCTGTTAACTCCACGGTCTGGAGACATGTTTCTCACTACACGCTGAAAGCACCTACACTTAAAATACAGACATGCGTATTCATTCTCAGGCTATGTTGAATCTGCTGCTTGAGAAAAACGATTCCATACATCTACTTTGATAAACAGTTTTACTGATTTACTAAGTAATCAATAATATTAGCATGAGATTAGTAGACATTTTAATTAAAACCTAACAGCTGCTTGAAGCCAAATTCCTTGCACAATAGATGCTTGTACCTACTATCAGCACGGTTCCTGAATGAGGGGAAGGAAGGAGGAAAAAAACGTTAAAAAGCCACTGCCTTATGGACCATTTGTAGCCTGTGGATTACAGGCAAAATAAACTTTATCTAGGGAACACAATGAGATTCTGGTATGTCCTCTTTGTTTTCTAAGCACACAGTAACAATGAACAATCATTTAAAATAAAATAACCTAGTCCCACAACTGCAGTGCTGTTGAAATCAGAAGCAAATGAGTATCATCTCCTTGTCAGAAACGGTCATGCTGGCCTAAATTTTATGTTATTTGGATGGGATGACTGACTGAAAGCTGGTATCTCCATGGTTGCTACCGTGGATGGAAAGTTTTCACCCCAGCAGATTTTTCACAGCGGAGCAGGATTCTTTCTCATTGCAGTATCACCACTTGGTACCTAAAATGCTTCATTATTTAGGTTACACCACAGTATGATGATCTCTTATCTAAACCAGGTCCATGTAAGCTTAAGAAGTTTCAGCTTTCTATTGCTATGGAGAGTCTTGCTACAACACACACATTTTCTAGCTGCATCCACTGTCCATTTTGCATTCCTCTTATCTTCCAGGATATCTCTATGTGAATATTTTAGAAAGATCAAGTTTTCTTTCCCAACAACAATTTTATATAGCCTGGACAAGAGAGTTTGTCTGCTCTTTGACAACACTACAATTTTATTTCTAGCTCTGAATTATTTAACTATTACAGGGAAAGCAGCTTTATTCACTGCAGTAGTTATTTGGACACCGAGAATCAAAATGTGTATTCTAATATACAAAACATCCCAGGAATACTAATACTTGGTATTAGTAATTAGCACTTTAATGCATGTTTTTAACAAGCATTTTTTTAAAAACTGGTTGGATTTTTTTGATGGGCTGATAGTTTTCAGAATTGTAGAGGAAATTCAAACTGAGCATGAAAAATTTGGTTATACACACAAAATTCTTACAAGTGAAAAAAAGACTTTTCCAAAGTTTTAGCTTTACCTGATTAGTTACCTTCAAAAAAAGTCAAGACTTCTGTCAATTCAGCAGAGAGAAGCAAACATATGTAACCAAGAAAGTGTGCACAAAATTATTACAAATACAATAAATACTGGCCAAAATAAACACAAAAATGTATACAGTCTTTGTGTGACAGGCACATTCATCTTAATGCAGAGGAACAAGGAATATTGCTTTATTGAGTTTATTCAACTTCGTATAATCAAATACATCCTACAAGGGATTTCAAGCGTGACTAATGACTTCAGCAGACTACCGCAAAAACATCGTATCACAAACATACTGATTTACCCCAACCTGTATGTATAGCATCTAGCTCTAACTCATCTTAAATTACTATAACAGGACTATGGCCTCAGGCTACCCAACGACACCCACAAATGACCGATCCCCACAAACCAGCAAAATAGAACTGAAATAATAGAACAGAATAACTTACTTCAAACAACCTTACACCAAAGATTACTTCTTTCTCTCTACGTAATCAAATTACTACTACTGAACCAGCCAGCTCCATGGCACAAATAACCCGAGGCATGCAGGCAAGATTTGGTACAAGAGGAAACCTTTATTTGGTTCCCTCAAAGGCTAAGAAAGCAAGCGATCCCACTCCACAAACAACAAACCTAGTAAAACTTGGTTTTCTATGGATGTATGTCTTGAGATTCAACTCATAAATGGATACTGTGGAGTTTAATAAAGGCTGCATCGTTCCTAGCAGTGGATGCAGTAGCTATCTCTCCTGATGCAGAGCTTTTTTCACAGAAATTCATAGAAAATTAGCACCTCAGATTCCTATCTGACAAACTGATAGTGAATGACCCACAGGAAAAACAGAGGGAAAGACAGGCAGACAATGTATTCACTTTAACGCCTTTTCACTTAGGAAACGAGAAATTTGACTGAAAAGAATGATTAGAAAGGTATTTTAACCAAAGCTACGAAGATTGTTACAGCTGTTGACTCTGGAATGCAGAGTCAGGCAAAACCCCCAACTACTATGCTACAAAGCACTTCTAAAAAGTAACTTAAATCAACCAAAGTATCTCTCCGTGACAGCATTCTTAAAATTCAGAAGTGAGATTGTTCAGAGATATCTGCATGAAACCTTATTGGAAAACTCACCATATCCATACTGAAGTGATCTGGGGGAAATACTACAATTCTCACAGAGTATATGTGAATACAGGGGTCTCACTGACTGAGCCAGTCAATGAAGGAATAATGTTAATTTCAACAATAAGAAACAAGCATTTGCAATTTGGAGAAAAGTAAGAAAATTAGCAATGGATAAACAAAACTTCAATAAAAGCTTCTCAAAGCCTCTTTATAAACAGTAGTATTATAATTGTCTCACAATTAAAGAGGTCAATGAAAAGATGCTTTTATTTGACACCTTCTGAAATATTACACAAGAATTTCCTGAACTTTAGTTACTACTCCTGAGTTCTTCTGTAATTTCTTTTAGAGATTCTTGAATCCTAATCTAAAAAAGAATTCTCTGATTGTTCTTAATCCTCTCTGGAAGACTTGACACATTTCCATTTCAATTTGTTAATTTTCATTAAATACCACTGATTTCCTTATTTCTTTCCTGTTCTAAATGTGTATCTCAAAACGTAGAGGAAACAGGCAATGACCGAAAAGCCAATAATCCTTTCAATCCTTTTTAGCTTCTCCAGCATACATTCTGATGTGCAAGTTTTCACAAAATTTTTTTTTTCCTTCCTCCTTAATTTAATCATCCTGCAGAAATCAACAGACCCACCTTAGTTCTCCCAAGGCAATGGTTTAACCTGAGACTAACAGACCAAACCTGAGACTAACATAAAAATTTAGGAATTTGAAGACAAAAACCCCCAGGTATAAGAAGCAATATAAATAATTAATACAGCAAATTCACAAGTTCTTGGAATCGTATCAGCATTACATGCTTGGAGTCTTGGAATTCCAAGCATAACGGAACGCCTCAAATAAAAAATTTTTGGCATGTACACCCTACTGTAACTTATCCAGATCTGTTTCCCCAATCCTGTATTTGATATTGGGCTCTGAATGAAGATTTAAAATCCTCCAAACTATTCATAATGGTATGCATGCTATCAAGTAGCAACCAAAATGCTTCTGTAACAAAGGCATCATTATAACTGAAACTTTTGTACACTCAAGAAACAGGGAAGTGTTCTGTTTTTCTTCGTCAAGGGAAATGACAACAAAGCAAGCACAAGGGTGGTGAGTATTCATAATGAGACTCATAAATAAAGGAAATTATGTGCACAGTTATTCATAAGGTACTTTTCCTCCTTTTGTTTACCATCCTGTAAAGTTCCGTTCATTAAAAAACAGGAAGAGAGGGAAAGGCTGAAGCAGTCAGGACCATCACTGCCGTAGCATTAGTTTTACAAAAATTAGAAAACAGTTTTAAGTATCTAAACAGTGTATCTTCTTGAACATACTCAGGGAACTGCACAGAACGTGGCAGAAAGATACTCAAATGCTATTCTTAACAAATCCTTCCTCCAAATCCAAGTTTCAAAACATATTTAGATGTTCAAAATTAACAGCTCATAAACAATGCGAGATAACCACCTGATTTCTGTGTGACAACTGGAGACAGAAATGTAAGCAATATTAAAATAATGCTCTCTGCACAAAATAGATGTCAGAACAGTTACAGTTAATTGAGAAGACAGCCAGTTACAATGAACAATTAAAGCAACCCCCAACTCTCTTGTCAATTTAAATGATCCTTATATGAAAAGTAAATTACCTCCATTGAGATTCGTCTGTGTATCCGGTTTCTGAGACAAACACCTGTGGGAGACTGAACTTCATCAGATGACGTTCCAGAAGCTTGGTCGCTTTCACCATCTGACCCCATTTTCAGATTTTCATGAACAATATCTTAAAAATAACGTGAAAACAATTAATCAGTACTCCACCAAACACCTCTACTGTACAGATGGAAAACAACTGTAGCATTACTGTGCATTGGGTTATATGGCAGAGTCAGAGACTCAGCACAGTCACGGTAGTCTTGCTATGCTTTTTATGGCTCGGGAATCACAAAACGAAGAGGATTATTCTACAGGACTTCTACACAAACTTTATCAATATTTTTCTTACTTGGTTTGCTGCAGAACTTGATTTTCCAAAACAAAAGACAGACAGTTTATTCCCAGTTTTAATTCCTATAAGACACCTTCCCCTCACAGCTCCAGTTCCCGAACTCCCTCACTATCTCCTCTTTTTTAGCTGCTTTTGGATATAAAATGTTACTGAGAATACTTAGTATTTTCAAAATCAGGCTACCTGATGTTTACAACCTATGTGGATATTCAGAAAGCTTAAAAAAACCTGTGAGGTATAGGTATTATTTTCAGAAATGTCAAATATGGAAACTTTAGAGATAAAAGCCACTGTTGTGCACGTGCGGAAGAAGGGGGTGTATGCTGACCATTTCAACAGGGGCCTATAAAGTGTAAGTGGATTCAGCAGAGGACCTGATATTTAGGAGCAATAAAGTGAGATTTGTGACCTTGCGGAAGAATTTAGGTAACAGACTGCCTGAGTGACATGATGTTGCAGAATTTTCACGTCAACTGAAATTGGTACTTTTAATGCAATCTTGTAGATTCATCTCACAAAAGGGTTTATGTATGTTATATATATATGTATACATTACTTATGTACCACAGGATCTTCCAGACTTGGAACATCATAATGAATAAAGAGAAGATCAAGGTAATATCATTAATAGCATCATGAGTCAAATGACTTGCAAAATGACACACAAAGGGAAATTGGTCATTAAAGCAATTCACTATGAGTAACACTTCATCATCATCTCTGAAATATTTGAACTCCAAATTACTATAGAGATTAAATACTTATACATACAAAGGAGGTGCTTCAAAAGACACTAATTTCCCTGCCCTCTCTTGATCCTTGGTTATTAAGCATTATCTTGTACAGGGTAAAAGAGAACACGAGGACCATCTAAAAAATCTCAGAACTCTATCCCTAAAAAAATCCTACTACTATTAGCAAAACACCCAGAGCTCACTTCAGCCTTACCACCAACATACCTGAAAATAGTTAACACTTGCACAGCTTTACTCCCAATACAAAAAAAAAACAAAAGCAAAAATGCAAGTTTTATCACCATCAACAAGCAAAAAGTTGGATTTTCTAGGAAAAAAGAGCCTTTAGGCCAGTATTTGGTTATCAGCACGCCTTCCTGAAATGTTTGTCTAGTTTGGCTCACACAAAATCACATAGACTTCAAAGGATCAAATTCTTCCCCGGTACAAAGAATTTCCTTTTACAGAAAACAGAATGGATATAAAAAGCTTAACTCATACGGAGTTGACCTGAAGTATTTTAACTCACAGTACTGTAATTAAACACACAAACTAAGCACACATCCCATGCATAAAGCAATTTTTTCAGCAGCAATGCAAATCTGAATTGGATTCAGATTAAAAACCCACATTGCATCACAATTTTCCGTGCAAGTCATGCTCAGATTTGGACAAAATGAGAAAAAAAAATAAGCTGCACTCCTTGCATAAGAAGCAGCAGACAGAGATTTTCAGAAAGTGGTCCCTGTAGATCAGCCTTAACCTTAAGCTAAGCAGACAAAATGTGACTGTCTTTTGCCATCTTTCTAAGAAATCTCTTTTATCCTTCGCAGTGACTTCATAGCTGTCTTTTTAAAAATCTCTAACAAGCTAGGAAATTAATTTTTAGTAATATAAAAGCATTATTGAAAACACCATTTGCAGCAAAGCTGCTACGTTAGCAGTGTTGTATCTGGTAAAAAGCACATTCACCGTATCAGCTCTTCCATAAAGATTCTCTTTAAAAATACTTTTCTGAGAGGTCACTTACTCCATTTTGGCATTTACAGGCCTCAAGATTCTGTTTATAAAATTCAGTGTAACAGCTACTGATAACTGTTGTCCAACCTATTTATCCTCATGTTAGCACAAGTCCTTTGAAGACTGTTTTCTTTAGACAAGCTAGACAGTTATCTGGGCAACCTCACAAAATAAGACTGATGAAAGTAAAGAAGTAAAGTATTTTAAGCCACAGAGCAATGACATAATTTCTTTTTGAAAAAGACTGACGCTTATTAATCATGTGGTTGATACTGTCAGACTTTTTATCTTCAAGTACAATGTTCAATTCACAGAAGTGTATGTATTATGAAATGTCTATAAAAATGACATTTTAAAATGCAATGCTCAAAATTACAAAGAGCATCTAGTTGACAAAGATGACTCTTCTACAAAGAAGACTAATGCACAACTAAGGACTGCTTCAAGAACTAGTGACACGTGGGGCAGATAATGTAGCTACAAAGAAATTCTGTTCTTTATAATCAGGAATGCAAAGATAAAGTGGGTCTGTGCCACTAAAGTTAAACATCATAGTATTTCAGACTTAATTAGGATGACGGTCAGTCTAGTTTGAATACTGCTGTGATACGATTAATTCTGGTTTGCAGATGTTTTAATTACATTTTAAATAGGGATCCATTTAAGCTGTTTAAAAATATCTTGACTGTATTATCATCTAATATAAAAGTATCCTTTTATTTTTATTCAATTAAAAAGGCATTAGTAGAGGCTTCCGTTCATTATTTTAGTGGTATGAAGTTCAGGAATAAGGCATTATCCTAGTCATTTTAATCATTTTACACAGGTGCACAGTGACAGTATTTGATTGAGCAGTGATGAAAATCATGCAAATATTTCCTTAATTTCACTAAGCTTTTCTATGGGAAAGTTCAACTACACCAAAGCCAGCCTGCATGGTCTTCAGAGGTTTTAATAGTTTAATAATTTATTAACTCCTTTCACTGAATACCCAAGCTGTTCTCTTACACAGATGTTTGTTTTAATGTACTCTACATATCTAATTAAATATCCACTATGGCCACATAACGGCCCATAGATGACTACAATATAACAGGAAAACTAAGGAAGCACATGTAAGAGGAAAAGGCTGTCCTCATTTCAGCTGCGAGGAATGCTCCACAGTAGGAATTCATAGAGGGAACCTACAGCGCTGCAAATGAGAACTCCTCCATGTGAGCTAAAATAATATCCGCTAATTAGTCAGCAGTGAGTCAGACAGCATGATCTTTCCATCTTAGTCCAAATTATTACAAAAGTAATCACGTGACTTGCATATTGGATACAGGTGCACTTTTCCAAAAGCTTACTTTTCTGTGCACTGGGTACATTTTAGGATTAGTTTCACTAATAACGATTCAAATTGAGGAAGGCTATAGTGAGAAATTGGCTTTGCTGTTAACATCACTAAAGTATGAAAGCTGTACAGAAACAGCATTCCTTTCAATTCCAACACTCATGACAAAGAAAGAGAACTTCTCCATAATGGTATCAACACAACTGGCAAAAGCAGGGATGATAAACTCTCCCCTGGCTGCCCCTGGGGTTCACCAGGAAGGTCAGCTCCAGCTGGCTTTGCACACTCCAAGCACCCACCCAATGTTCCCAGGAATATAAATACGGAACAAGGACAACTAATTGCAGTTCTGCATTCAGCCAGGTCAGATCCAAAAAGGGTTCATTAGCTCTGGTTCCATCATGGGCGTCAGCAGTTAAAGGTTTCTGGAAGTCCAAGACTTGAGAAGCTGTGCAGATACATATGAGCTAAGACACCCTCAGCTAGAACCTAACAGCATCAGTGGCATGGTTAGGTCACAATTTGGCCTAAGAATTACCTGTGTTATTTAAAATCATCATGATAACTGAATACAACATTAAAAGTGACTACAAAATTTTTAACAAAGGTACACGTTTTAGAGACCGGTTCAGAATTTTTGTCTTTACAGAATATTTTTCAAAACTTAAAAGCTAACAGAGGTTTCCAAGTAGAAATTATTTTTGAAATATTTTGGGATGTTACACGTTACCACAACAGTAGGAACTTGTATTCTGTGCTCAAACCAAACAAAACTCCAAAATCTCCTGAGCTTCCCAACCAATTTTTATATTGATGATCTCACTCAAAAGCAAGCAGCATGAAGATGCACCAGTGGCAAGTCTTATTTTAACCTGGTTTTCAACCAAATAACCATCCTTTAACTGCAATCCTTTTGTGATATTTCAAGGATGTCTCTGATGGCATTTTCCACCATTGTAACAGAGGAAAAAGTGGAAAGAAAAGAGGATGAGTGAAGAACGCAAAGAAAAAAACGCCTCATGCAGTGTGCTCATTTGACTGTTTCATTTCTGAGGTCATTATCCCAATGGAGAAAACCTCAGCATCCTGCTGAGCAATAACCATTCTCATATGGCAGGAGCAAAAGGAGGAAAGACATGAAGAAGGAGCAAAAAAGAGCATTAATAATTATGCTTGTATATGCTCATACTTGTGTTAACTACCACCAGATAAAAATTTAACCTATTTGTACATGTTATCAAATAAGGAGTAACAAACCAAACAAAAATGACATCATTAATGGCATCATTGCATCCAAAGCAAAAAGAGATGTTAAATATATACATACACTCAGGTAATCTATTCCATACCACTTCAACAAATTAAAAATTCTACAGGATTCTGTAATTATTTAAAACATGTTATTACAAACATTTGCTACAAAGACATATTAAAATTGTGAGTGCTGTTCAAACACTTGATCATCCATAAAACCTGATCACCTGAGGAAAAAAAAACTAATGGCAGTTTCTTGCAATACTTTTTTTTTTTTTTTTGGTAAAAAAAGGAAAGCTTTGAGAAAACTGGAAAATCATTAAAAGAAACCAAAAAATTGCTTGTGATTTTTTCCTTTCGCAAAGCTGATTTGAAGCTCATAGGGAAATTTTGAAGAGGAGTAAGTTACTGGTCAATTTACACTTAAAAATTCTATATAATGTTTTTAAAGGCAACAACACAAGAAGAAAAGTAGGGAAGTATATATCTCTCCTGTTCCTGTACACAGTTTATACACATCTGATTTGACAAATAATCCATTAATGATTAAATATTCCTAACCAAGATTTCTTTAAGTAAACTAGAATTTTATTTTTTTTAATTTGCGTTCCTGTTAGCTTCTTGGAAATTTAAGCTAAGCTTGGCTAGACAAAAAATAAAAATCCAAGTAGACAGGACTTGAGTGAAACCATGAGTTGATATAGTAGTCAAACGGTGCACACCAAATCCTGTTTTCTTCTGTGATAACAACAGTTGCTAAAGCACATTCAGGATGACCAAATTCTTTTTTAGTTTGAATAGTAGCACAAACAGAAAAAAAGGCTTTTAACATGATGAGTGATATTACAGTAGAAGAGGATATAAGTGGTTTGACTACTATCTTCAAGACTCGTAACTTAATCTTGAAGGAGATCAGTTTATCACACACTGTTAAAAGAGGTCAGAGGATTGAAAAATTCATAAAATTCTAATTAAACTGTACCTTGGTCTCATTTTCTAGTATCAATTAACTAAGCATAATTTTAACATAAAAGCAGGGCAAAACGTTAATGGTGACTGGAGGCAGCAACATTACATGACAAATTGCTTGAAGGAGAAGAAAAAAAAAATTGAAACTTCTTTGCCCCGCAGAACCACAAACATTGCTCGAAACCACAACAGAAAGATAATTATAGTTGAGTGGCCTCAATTTACCACTAAAAAAAGCAATTTATTTTTTTCTTATAATAATGAAATGTCTAAACAGTACACCAGTTCTTTTAAAACTGATCATCCTCTGTTTTTACCATTTTTCATTTATAGCAGTTCTCACCAATGCTTAACTAAGAGGGATAAAAGGTTTCTTGCAAAGTACTAAGAAAGAATATTTTGTGACTTTTGTAACTTTACAACCAGTCAAAAATTCATGGGTGATTTCTGTGTGTTCTTGTAATTGCTCTCCTGAAGATTTTAAAGAGACGCTTAGTACCTTAAAAAGAAGTTTCTCTACCAACTCCAGACAAAGATTACTGCATTCCCAGTGATTTATTAAAGCATTAGAATAACTATATCTCTTGCTAAGAAATCAACACAGACATTATTCTTCACAGAAAAATGAACTTAAACAAACAACATAGTAAATTACCTAATCTGCTCCCATTTCTGGGCATTGCCATGAAAGAGCCGAGGCTGCCCCCTATGACGCTATGTGGTCTCCGTAAAGGGGGCTTCTTGAAAGATCCTGTGTATTGGTGGAGAAATGAGTGCATGCTGTGAGACGTTGGAGGCCTGCCATTCTTCACAATGGGCTCTACAATTCACAAGGATCAAAATATTCATTCCCGCAAGCAAGTAGGAGGGTCAGGAACATGCCAGAAGAAATAAAAAAAAAATAATAAAAAAAATAAAAAAAAAGGAAAAAGAAAAAAACAGTTACTAGACAGGAAATCACTTTGGTATGATTCTCTTTCATACTAACAGCAGACCATCATACTACTTGCCATTTCTTTATGAACAAATTAATACAAAACATGGCATTAAGTATTAATACAAATTGTATTTTATTAAATTCTGTCACTGCTGCTGTATCAGAAAATTACCTGAATACACAGTCTAAAAACATGAATAAACCCAAAAGGTAGCTTTTAAGATCAGTATAATTATTTTCTTCTAAATTAATGATTGTTAATTAATTAATAATTATTGCACAAAGTTTCATCTTGACTATAATTTAAACAGACCAGCTGTGGATGCTCACAAACCTTTGGAAATATTCTCCCTCTCAGAAGTCTTGAGGACAACTAGTAGCAAGGCCTTGCTACTGGAAGTCCTTATATGAAAACATACCTGTCTATACCCACCAGAGCTGCCAGGCTGTAATTAAGGCTTTTAACATAAAGAGTATCATAATGATTAGGTATTCAATGAGTTATTTTGGCTTGCTAGTAGATTGTGGCTCAAACAGGACACTGTACTTTGATTCAAAAGCAGGATTATCTGATTTATTTTTTTTTAAAGTTATTACTATTGATAAACACTTTCTAAGAGAGGAACCATGAGAAATTTTAAAATATTACGTACAGATGTGCTCGGAAACTGAGTGTTTGTGTTCTCTCAGCAACCTGACTTTGCACACACAGACTAGCACTCAAGGATTGCCATGGTACTAGCAGCAGCCTAACTCTAAAAACACAGAGGATTTTGTTACCCCAGCAAGAAGCAGACTAGATGTCAACTTGCATTTATCGTCACAAAAGTGGAGTTATCAGAACCTCTGATGAAGTAATACATACCATAAATCAAGGAAGAAATACTCTCACTAAAGAAAAAGTACCCAGAGGTCAGAGCCACCCGGCAGCTACTTACAAGTTATTACACTGTGCCCCAACTAGGAAAAAGAGCAGAAGATATGGCCAAACACTTTAGATTCAAGAAATTTTATTCTTCCATCATATGATTCTTATTACCATCACAGATACCTGTTGTTTGGGATTATTCAGAAGACAAAAAAGGCAGCAGCTGTGCATTGAGCAACCGCAGCGTGAGTGCTGTTGGATGGACTGGCTTCTCCTGAGGCATTTCTGGAGCCGCTGCTCCCAGGGAGTAAAGCAGCCAGGATCTGCTCGGAGCTTCACTCACGCCTACTGGGACAGGGAGCAATCTGGGCTTCTATTTCATCACCCCGACTTGTGTTCTCACATACAGGGACCCCTTGCTTTCTCTTCCAAAATAAGATAATAATATAGCTAGGAGAACTTCTTTTACAGAAAGCAGAATTTCAGTGGTGAAGGAAGTAACAGCAACAAATACCTAATAACCTAAGAAAAACAAAATCCTGAAGGGAACCCTCTCCATACGTACAAAAACATTTTGGATATATTATGAGGATTGGTCTGAAGCAGTGACAGAAGTACAAAGACAGAACTACCAAAGGACAGGACAGCAACTTTAAAAAAATAATTATGCAGGGTTTTTTTGCATATAAACACAAATAATACAGTAAGATAAAAAAAATTAAAAAAAATAAAGCTGCTGCAGAAAAAAAAAACGCCCCCCCCATACTTCAGGCAGAAAACAGAATGCAAAAGGGTGTCAGCACTGTTATGAACCTGCTCACATCTTTCAGTTAGCATCCCTCATAAACAACTTCCACGTGGGTAAACATGAGAAAAAATACACCATATGTCCATGTATATGGGTCATCACCTTCAAAGCTCTACACATCTCATTCCAAATCCTTATTTCTGTTTCTAATGCATTGCATCATCCCTTTTAATTTAAAAGAGGTATCAGCTGCTTTGTTGTGTGCCCTCAACAGCAGATTTATCCTAAGGCAGGAGGCAGTAAATTCCCCACCAATTTTTGAACAGCATCTATTACTACTTCCACGTAACAGGAAACATGCAGTACAACTTTCACTTTTTATATATTAAAAACTGCTTTCCAACTTACTTACTAATCTTTGGTTTGAATTTGATCTATTTTCCAGACTGAAAACCTCACACTGAGTTTATATGCAGTACTGAACAAATGAATGGTAACAATAAAAATCCAAATACCTGATGAATACATAGTTTGTTCTGTTGAGACGGTTATCACCAGTTATAACTATGATGCTTGGTGGGAATTTTAAAGTTAGTACTTTATTTGTATTCCTCATATAAGCAATAAATAATATATATTAAGCATGTAATTCTACTTCATTTTATTTGCTGCCAAAACCATGTTCTTATGAAAGGAGAGAGTCAACTCAAAGTAAGTCTCCTCCCTTTGACCAAGCCCTGCTATACCAAGCAAAGAAAAAGGCCCTCAAGTTTTTTGCTTTGTTTTGAAGTCCTAATGATAAACCTAGGAAGAAAGTTATCAGATTTTCTTTTGTTAGTATGGAAGCATCCTGCTAAAAATCATTTGGATATTTTTTGCACGCAAAACCACAAATTATATATCAAAGTAAACGTTACTAACATCCTAATGGGAAACTGAAGCTACCAAGATACATCTTAACAAAGGTCAGAGAAGCACATGGGGCAGGACAGGAAAGGGGCAGGGGCCGTGCTGCTGAAAGAAAACCTCTGCCTCTGGCCATCCTGGCCACCCACAGCCACCAGTACACTGGGAGGAACCCAGTACCATTCACCACACTGGAGTGTATGCACACATATGGACTACAGCTGCATTCACAGAGCTTTCGCCTACCCCATGAGCTGCACAGTGCGTAAAAAGGGCGGAGTTTATGACTAAGTAGAGATTCAGTTTTATGGTCATTACTAACATGACAGTGTGATGAACAGACATGATGGTTTTAAAATTTTGGTTTTTCTCATGGCACTGGTAGATTTGCACAGTTTTAAACAAAATTTCTAAAATACCCTAACTTACAAAAAAGTTCAGCTCAAATATAAGGACAGACACAGATCACATTAACAAGCAAACAGCAAATCTATGTAAAAACACAAGTTGACATAAGAAGATCAAATAATACAGAAATAACTTTTGCCATCATAGGCAACTATTACTTTTCTGCACTATCGTAAGTACTGTTCTAAATTACAGAGCCCATTATAAAATTTAGCAACAATAATTCAGGTCATGTAATAGGACAGACAATAAAATGAAGGTTACAAAAATTCTTGGATTAATAGTACACTTCTGACTAAGAGAAACACTAACAGTACTTGCTTACAAATGTTTTTTGAAGTCCTAAAACACATTAATTTACAAAAAGGAGGGACAAAATGGCATTTTATGATGGTATAACATATAGACTTATGGTCTGGAAAGGTATTATTATATACAGTTAAGTTTGCAGTGTCATATGCCACAAACTTCTAAAGAAATGTTCAGGCGAATTCTACACAGGGTGCTGCCTTCTCCCTGCAACGTGACACTAAGGGCTGGAACAGATATTGAAAATGATCAAGCAAATTTACAAGACTGTTCATTATTATTTTTGTGCATTTATGAGACTTTAAAGTTTTAAAGAAAGTACTTTTGGAAAAAGGATTTAACTCCCTCTGTTTGAAGATCCCCAAGTACTTCTTCCAAAGTTTCGATTTCACTTAACTCACTTGAAGAATTCTTTTTCTTTCAAGTTTTTTAATATGTTGAATCACTGCTTTTAAAGGGTAACGCTGCAGTTTTTAAGGTGTGAATTCAGTGCAACTGCTTGGTCTTGAATAAGATGAGTCAAAACTGTAAAAGTTAAATGCCTTTACTAAATACATCTATAAATGTCCTCTTATGTTTATAGGTAATATAGAATAATGAATATAGATAATGTCCTCTGTGATTATAGGTCTGGTTTATCTTTTAAAAAAAAATGTTTCCCTATCTAAAGTTCACAAACATTCCTTATATTAGTGTCACTCTACCTGGTAAATATAACTCAGGAACCACTCAAAGTCTTAGCTGACAAAATGAAGGTGTTTCCAGCAGCATGGTACGTATTTTCGTGGTGATATTGGTTTAAAATTCAGCTACAGCCAAAATGAACGACAGAATTTAAGAGGGGAGTAGAAAACCACCAGAATATAAGTATGCCACTATACAAATGCATGGATCTACTGCATTTTGAACGTCATACACAGTTCTGGTCTTCCTCTGACAAGTAGATGCAAAGTGCAGAAATACGATAAAACACACAGACTTCTAAGAGGGCACCTAGGAAATCAGCTGGATCCACCACGTCCTCCAGCACAAGAGTGATGGCCACTGAAAAAAGCTGCCTGTGGCAGGTTGCACGTGGCACACAGAAGCGGTTCTTCACATTGTGCAGTTGGTGGAAATTCCTCACCACAGGACGGTACCACTGTCAGAAGCTTAGAAGACTCCAGGGGAGACCGAACCAAGAAATGAGCTCAGTATTACTAACTGCACAGAGACTTGCCTGGTTCAGCAAGTCTCTCAACTAGAAACCGGCACAGTACTCTGGGGATATGGTGTTTTATTTTGGGGCTCTAATCTTAGACTTGCCCTCAAATCTCATCCTCAGAGACTGGAGAACAGACAGACAGAACCCCAGCTGTCCTTACAGTACAAGAATTCTGCAGACCTGGTTTGCTCGGGTTGACTCATGCTGGCACAACCATTCCAGCAAGAAGTGAGAGCCTTATTCATTATTTATCTCTAGATCCCTTTCCCCACTCTGCTCTATAATCTGTAATTCCAAACTGATAAAACTTATAAATATGGAAAACAAGCTGAGAGAGAGACTTCTCAGTGGTTCTTTTAAAATTGTGTTTGGTCAGTTGTTCTCTTCTCATTTGGGCTACAAAATCACTTTATCTTTGATTCATCTTTCAAGGAACGTAATTTAAATTCTTACATTTCTTATGCAGCCTACTAAGCTATCATGCAAACCCAGGCTTTAAATGCAAAAAAAAAGTTAACTCAAACACTCTGAGAATACTTATAAACATTACAGTGGTCTTCAGGATGCACACATGGTTTTCTTTTCAATGCCCCAGAACATTTCTTGATATATGAGTATGTCCTGTTCTTTAAGTATTTTTACACATATATGCACACACATATAAACACACACACATCTAGAGACACACGCTTCTTATTTTTTTAATGCCACATCCATGCTATCTGCTTATGTGTGCATCTGCAGCAAGGTTTAAAATTGGGCGATGCACAGTGACTGTTCTATTACTTGATTTTCAAGTTTAGCGAATGTGGAGCTGCTGATTCATTTCACTGGGATTGTTTTCTTGTATTTCTTGCATACTATCATTCAAACTTCCGTTATTATTGGCATAATACAAACTAACTGCAACAGCACTATTCAAAGAAAATGCTGTTTCAAATACAACCAGCTTGGCCTACTACTGTTGTAAGAGTTCCTAGACCACATTGCTGATCTGTTTTAGAAAATACACATATGTATTTTAAGAAAATACAGTACCCAGTAAGGTACCGCTGCTTCACTTAGTTTGAAAGAGCGTCAACACCAATGCTAAAAAACATACAGTAACAGACAGTAATTCAAACGAGCTGCTGAAATCTTTCAATTGTGAAGTGACAGAAATTTATGCGTGAACATAAGTGAAACTGAGTTTTTTATTTCATAACTATGAGTACAGACAAGTAGAACAATAGCGGATGTAACGGAGAAGCTTGTCCAAGGAATTAGTTAAAACCAACTATTTTATGAGGTTATAAAGATGTCTCCTCTTTTTTCTTTAACTGAAATGTAAATTAACCACAAATCCTGACCTGAAATTACTCCCAACTTCAGCAATTTTTCAATAAATCCCCAATGTTTCTCGTCCATCTATCTTAACAAAGAGCCACATTACCACTTTCTTTCCTGGGCTGGATTTACTTAACTGGATTTGCTCAATCTAAGCTCCAGAGAGCCTGCAGAATTGCCAGGCATTTCTATGCCAGGCCTCAGCAACTGACATACTGTCACATGTCAGTCAGCTGGTGGATTTAAGAAAGACAGTGTTTCCATTAGGAATGTAAATGCATTTTAAAACACGTTTTATGAATGTAAATGCATTTTAAAACACGTTTTATGAATATATAATACCACATTTTTAACTACCTCTTTTTCTTTTTTTTATGTCCCATGAGTATCTCTATTATATGACAAAAAGAGCAACTTGGCTTTCAGATTCCACTGCCTAAATTTTGCAATATTTGCTTCAGCTAGCTTTAATAAAGAATCAAAATCACCTGTCATACACGGTGACATTTTCTCTTAAATCAAGCACCTCTGACAGAGCTGAATATGTCTGCAAGAAAATGTATTATTCAGTAACCACTCTGGACACGAAAGCCCCATAAATGCATAAATATATATTTCATTTCCATACAAATAAAGTACACACAACAGGACTTTTTTTTTTTTTCTAATCAAAATAAGACAGGTATTGGAGAGACAGCATTTATAATCTCTGATTTGGGTATACAATTGGGTATGTAAGTGCTCAAGACCAGGTTGGATGGGGAGTTCAGCAACCTGGTTTAGTGGGAAGCGTCCCTGCCCATGGCAGTTGGAACTCAATGATCTTTAAGGTCCCTTCCAACTCTAACCATTCTATGATTCTAGAATGGGGACAGAACCCAGGCATGCTCCATACTGTAAGGATGAATTTTCACGTGATACCAACTGCCACAGTTCACTGCTGCTACCAAAAAGGTGGCTCAAGGTCCTCCTCCAGCAAAAAAGAAGTGTCTAATTTTGACTTAGGTTTTTGAACGAGATCAGAGGCCATGTGGATTGTGGGTGATGACTGAATTGTGGAGGCAGAAACCCCCTTGCCACTTTTAGTTGCAGCTTGACTTTGGACTAGCTCAACTGTAACAAAATCTCACTGAACACCCTGAGAATCAGCTACTGTTTTTTTTAGGACAGGACTCTACGCAGTTTCTTTTCCACACACCTTGACCTCACCCTTGCTCCAGAAACCTTCCAAGACTGTTTGGGTTTTTTTTCTTTTCTATTTTGATAGAGAAGGGAGAAGTATTGAGACTCTACATACATGAAACTACATACAAATACTCCAAAAAAGCCTTGCATTCATGAAGCTTGTGATACATTACAATAACCTTTTAAAATTATTTAAATCACTGTCTTCACATGCTTCTGTCATGGAGCTTAATCATATTTTGGCATCATCTACTACACATTCAATTAACTAATCTGAATGTATGGTCTATTAACGATTACTCAATTTTTACATCTCTATTGGCAATAAAGAATTTTTTTTTTTTTTTTACTTGCAACAAAATATTTTGAACAAACTGCTTTCCTGAAGAAGCTGTTGTCAATAAGCCCTTTTTTCTTCAGAAATCACAGAATGTAAGCAGGTGAATTTCTGACATTTTAGAGCTGGTATGCAGCTCTATACAATATTTAATTATACTGCTGCAAGGCTGTCAGACTCACTCAGTAGAAGTAGCTGACTGCAGGGGATGGCTCCCATAATAGAAATATTTAAATAACCCAGATCAGCTATACTTCTATACCTGTAACCTTGGGGAGCTGCATCAGAAGCACTGCATAAAATACTATATATTTATACGTTATTTTATGGTGTTGTTTCCTTGGACTCCATTACGTGACACCCAGGAAAACATTAAGTCACTCTAAAAAGACAGCAACCACTCAACACCACTTAAAACTGTATTTATTCATTAAATAATATGATGGAACCTTCAAACTATTGACTATCACAATAGGACCCGACAGGTGATTATCCCCTTGTACTCGGCACTGGTGAGACCCCACCTC
>VZRU01015328.1:25824-57024 GCA_013398155.1 Pedionomus torquatus
TGTGGTGTTTTGGGGTTTGTTGTTGTTTGTGTTGTAGTGTGGGTTGTGTGTGTTTTTGTTTTGTTTTCTTTCCCATTGGTTGGACTAGATGATCTTAAAAGGTCCCTTCCAACCTAGGTGATTCTGTGAATATGAAAAACTTAGCAGAAGCTCAAGAGATTCCTCCCATAGCTAAAAATTAATCCATTTGAGTACACCAATCACGTCCAGAGGAAATATTCCTCACTTGGGAAACACAAGGCAAAAAGTACTGGTAGCACATTTGAAGAAATATGCTGATGGAAATGTAAAGAAACGCTGCCTTCAAGTTTCTCCCAGAAATTAAGTACTTTGGTGACTAAAACGAGACTGTAACATCCTGTAAAATTATTATGGTGTTTTAATTTGGGACAAAAAGGACACAAATTTCTTCCAAGGAGTCCATTTAAACTACAAAACCAAGAGATTACACAGATGGCAAAAAATGAGATCAAGACATCCAAAACAGTACAAAAAGCCTTTCAAAATTGACTTCACATACAGCAAGGTTTTGCCTTCAGTCTCAGTACCAAGACAAAGATCACAATCAAATGAAATATATTCAAAGCTGAAAACCTGCCTTTAAGGTTTATGTATTTCATGCTGTTTAAAAGATAACCTTCAAGGTAGTACATTTGGTCATCAGAACATACTGGAACTTGAGCATGGTAGTCCCACATCTCCAATCACTCCTGGCACACCACCACCAGTTACTAAACTTCCCTTTAATCCAGAAGACAACGCTCTACATCAGATCCTGCAGAACACTGTTTCAGGTACAATTTAAATCAATGTGAATCAGCGCTGTAGCCAAGACACTAGTATTCCTGGCCTCCGTCCTTGCGTCCCCACACACGACCATCCTGTAGCTTCCAATGCAAACATCTGTGAGGCCGCACTGCCAACCAAATCAGGAAACAGAAGATTTGGCTCCTGTTTGCTCTACTTTCTGAAATAACTGCGTTGGCTAGTTAAGAGTATTTTACTTTTCTGTACTTCAGTCCATCTGCATGCTATTTGAGAACAAATCTTTACGTATCCATCAGCGAGCCTAGGTAAGCAGAGATTTGGTGTGTTTACAACCACTTCTGCATCTAAGCATCACGTTCTCCTGCCAAACCTGCATTCTGCTTGTGAAGGAAAACACTTATGAGTGGACACCTTCCCCCTTCTCAGCAAGACTGCAGGTCTCTGCAGCATGCTTTCAGGCACTGAATTTTCATGCTCATTTCACTTTATAAGCACTTCCACACATGAATAGAGCCTCCAGGTTTTGTGGGAAGCAGCAAATTATAACAGAAGGGAAGAAAGAACACTATGTTGTGCACTGTACGTGGGATGTAGGAACCATACTGAATAGTAATAACAAAAACTGATGTATGTCACAGCACAGAAGGGTACGTACAGACTATAATACAGACATTGTCGGTATGATGTCAGGGGACAGTACAAAGTTCGATATTTAGCTGTAACAACTGCCAGTTATTTGCAGTAATTTGTAGCTCTAGAACGAGCTCTAGCAATTCTGGAGATTCTCCCCACCCCTTGGATATTTTTATATCCATACTTTCCTCCAGTATCAACAGGGAAATGTTATTGATTTATTACCAATAAGTATTTCTGTGCTCATATTCTCAATTCAAGAACACTGTCTTGAAAATATGTTGCAACACACTGTTTTCCTTCCATACTCATGGAATCACACATAGCAGATGGAATGGGAGTTTCTCAGCTGTAGTGAAGATGGTATGAAATGACTACAACTACAAAGACATTTGGATGTTCTGAGACAGTATTGCAATGTGTCAATTTTTATAAACATTCATTCCTCTTATCAGAGTATTAACGAGTCATTAAGGCCTTAAACCTAAAAAACACTTACGCACTTTACTGTAGTTGATCCTTCCATTATTACTCACACCTGTAAAATTACAAAAAAATTATGCAAGTGTTTGTGAGGCTGGATCTTATGATCATATCACTGAGCTAAAACAGACCAAACGGAGATAAACACTATACTATATATTCAAGAAGCCATTTCTATCAGAATCTCCTTTGTTCTGGTTCAGTATACATGTGTGTATATATCTATATTTAAAATTAAAAACTAGCAATATAGAATGGCTTTCCAAGTTACTTATATATAAATGCAAGGGCTGTGGACGTATTTTTGAACGTATCTTGTACTATTCTTAAAAGCATGCATTTGTGAGAATGTATTTTATAATATTAGACAGCTGCATCTTTCACTTTCATTAGAGAGCATATTTGTATGTATTTAAAGTATTTGCATAAATTTTACAGTTAATTGAGCTTTAAATATGCATGATTTGGATGTTACTTCAAGCCAAATTTCATTAGTATGTCATTGGCAAAGAAAAATTTCAGCAGCAAATTTAGTCAACTGCTACGTTACCATTTAGTATTTTTAATATTAAGCTGAATACATGTATTAAGGTAGAAGCTGGAATTAAAAAAGCAAGCCAGCACACTGTTAGCGTGCTTGAATCAAGACGAAATGAAAAGTAAAAACCAAATCCAGCTAATTGGGTTTATACATTGAAACATTAGAGACCATGAAAGCTCCTGTACTTAGATAAAAGAATAGCCCAAAATATACTACATACAGTCCACGTTCATAAGGCTTCAGATGTGTATTAGGCATTTCACTGGTCCCTCTATTTTTATGATTTATGCATCTGATTCGGTGATGCTTCCTCACCCAGAAACCAACTCTGATTAACATCATTTGTAGGGCATATTGAATGATATATGTTTCTGGTCACTAAATAATTTGGTGGTGTTCCAAACCCACCAAAACTCTGTGCTACTGCATTGAACAGTATGGGTTGATCCCTGCTAATCCCATTTTGCTGCTGATGGATGAGTGCTGCATACTGAGATTGCACTGACAATCACGCAATGAAGGAGGCTGTGTATGAAATGAGATTGCATATAAAAGGTTAGCTGATTCAGTGGTATCAATGCACTGCAAAGAAATCAAAATTTATGTATCTATTTTTATGTCCGTGAACTACAAATGGGACAATTTGTTCTGCATTAGAAGTACTGTTCCTTAAAAGTAAATCTTCAAACAACCCACTCAAAGCTGGAGCTAATGACAAGGTGGGTCGCTGGATTGGAGTAGTAATTATTTGAAGTCAGAGGCAATAGTTCTGGGAGAGGAAACATTCGGCAGGGGGATGAACAAGATGGGTTATTGCAAAAGGGTGATGATAGGGAAAGGTCTCTGGTACTATGTGCGTGTGACCTACATCTGGAATCACAGTACTGAACTGGAGTTTTATAATAAAGATTTTACAGGACATGTATGTGAAAATCAGGTAGAGATGAGCATGGATCCTAAGTCAGCATAGATGTGGCTTTCCTGTGGATGTAGCCTCTAGAACCTCTAGAGTCCAGTAACACAGCTGGTTTCCAGGAAAGAAAAAAAGCTACGGTGTATAAAATTATATCCTTCAGTGAATACAACCACCATAATGGAATGACAGGAGACAAGATGGGCAATTTGCTAGGAAGAAAATAAGTAAAACAAAACCAAACTGGACAAGAACAATGGAAGAAAATTCTGCTGTAAAGGCCTTCAGTGTTCAGGGTTTATCCTTGCCTTTTGGCATGAGACCAGTTGCAATGCCCTTCAACTCTCATTTCTCCAGTTCATGATGTAATAACACTTGAAAATAAACCACATATGAAGAACCACTTTCTGAAGACTGTATCCATAACTTTGATCCTCTGTAGATCAAGATATTGGCTTTGATTTACTAGACTGTGCTTTTTAAAGTTCCTTTAAGAACAGATCCAAAGCCTGCAAAGTGGGCACATTTGTGTTTCTCCGTTCCACAGGGTAAAGGAGCTGTTTATTCTTCATAAAAGCAAAACTAGGGAGATGGTTACTCCTGCCTCCTGAGATCAGCACCATCACAGTGAAAGATGCACTTTCAAGATCTTAAGGCAGCTATCACTTTATAAACGATTCTTCAAGAGACAACATCCTCTCATGTATCCCAGCTGGATATTTAGAGTTAGCACAGGCTTCTTAAGACTTTGATTTTGTAAGATGCCAAGGCAAACGTTTCTCATTTAAGCACTCCTCTGCAAGTAATTTTTTAAAATAATGTCCACTGAAGGATTTTTTCCAGGCTACGTTCTCTACCAATCTCATCTTTCACCAAAAAAGAACTCATTTCCTGACTGTTTTTTCCAGCAACTGTTGTTGCCCAAATCCTGACTCCTACAGTCTGTCTGAAAACTACTCCTTCCAAAATATCTTGATCTGTGGGAAAGTTAGAGCTTCCTTTAGAAAAGCAGGACTAGCTGGTGTAGCAAGCATTTTCCAGCCCTACTTTCCAAGAAAAGTAGAGTTGGAAAGGAAAAACAAAGGAAAACAAAACCCCACAAGGTAGTACCCTGTTCATCTCTGCAAGAACAAAGAGAGGACAGGTACTAATATCTGCATTCTAGACATACCAGAAAAAGGAAGCAAATGTCAGTACAACTTTTTAAAATGGCATAAAATTGTGAGTTAAAAACTACACAGAGCAAAAGCACAGTTTATATTTATTATTTTTCCTTTTTCAAGAGGATCAATAACACCTCAGTGTATCCAAGGATACTCTACTAAGGCATTAACATTTTGCAGTTGTAAGCACAGCACATACTGAATTCACACAATAATTCACACAATTATTAGTGTATAAGCTTACTTTTGGGCAATGAAATAATGCAGAAAGCAAAATAAAAGGAGCACTAAAAGCTAAATGATGAATTTGTCATTAGGAACATTTTCTTGAACTGTGTTTTTATCACTTTAAACATATACTGAGAAGTTAAGTTTCTCCAGGTCTGGCAACAAACATGCAGAAGACATCTAAGTATTGTTGTTTGAGTCTGTTTGCAGTTTTTACTATTTATCTGAGAACTGACTCACACATGGTTTAAGATGGTGTAAGCTTATGCTTCTGTAAACGAGTTATAGCATCCTCTGTCGCTTGAGCTGGCACCCAGAACGGGATTCAGTTTAAGGTAAAATCTTTTTATTCTTCCTGGATCCAATTTCCAACTAAAACAATTCAGCAACCCAGTTCACTACAGTCACTGATGCTGATGACAAATTTTTACACTCATTTCCCAGCGTGAAAGTAGTATTCCTAGCACTTATTTGCATAATGAAATCAATCTGTCAGAAGCACATACAGGTCTGAACAAAATATGCACCACTAACAAAGGCTAACACACGTGAAACCATGTGGGACAACTGCTTGGTGTCTCAGAAAGTACTTTATAGATATTAGTACAAAAAATACTATTTTTTTTCGGTAAAAAACAAAATTATTGTTTCAGAATAGACCTGTTGTATCAACACATAAAAAGCTGTAATAATCATCATTTCCAAACTAATGGGCACATCCCATGATGAATACAGGACAATAGCAACACCAGGGATCAAGGGTATGAATAGTTTTGTTTTGCCAAAGATAAACTCAGCTTTCAAAAGCCTGGTATGCAACAGACTTTGGATGGGGTTTTAAAAAATCTTCAGGGCAGATTTCATGTCCTCTAATTCTGTTTAAGTCTCCCAGCCCTGTTATTTTTCAGTGGGAAAATTCAGAATCATTTACTGGTGTGAAGCAGGGGGAAAAAATTCAGATCACTCGACACTTGAGAAAATCTTAGATGTCAGCAAAGCAAGAAATAACACTAATCAGCGTAGAAGATGAAATATGACTTAAAATGCTGCAGCCCAGGAAACGGAACAAAGCAACAAAATCTCTTCCAGTCATCATTACTGCAGTTTGCATTCAAAAGTGGTATCATCATCAATGTGGACTTTACAGCAGCCAGTACAATGATGGGATCAGCCAAAGACTGGTGTAAGAACACACAGGCAAGCTGGTTATCCTGAATGTTTCTAGTCGCCTTCGTATTGCTGAAGAAAAATATTATTTAGATACATGAAGAGGTGACAGAATTCTCAAACTAGTGTACTGCATCACCAATGATAAGGTAAAAGCTTTTTAAATAATCTTTAAGCAATTACTATCAAACATACTACCAAATAATAATTTTGAGAAAAAAATTGAGTTTGAAGCCATATGAAGTTGATGTGAGACCCACTAAATTCGTACAATAATGGGTTTGTTTACTGAGAGAGCATCTATGATCCTTGCTGCATACCACATTAAAATTCATGTAGCTTTTGAGAAATAGCTGTGTAATAGTTCACTATCAAAGCAACCCAAACTAATACGTATACATATCAACCTGTTACAAGAACTAAGGCAGTCAAATGTAAGACAAATCAAAAGAAAAGGTTAGTGAGGAAGTCCATGCAATTGTGAAAACTGAAATAAAATCCAACAACACTCACTTTAGTGGAGCCTTACAAAATTCTTACATTTTCAGGAAAGTGAAAGATATGCTTACCGTTATCTTTGCTGCTGTTTTCTTCAATTGTCATTTGTTCTGCTAGCTCAGACAGAGATTCATCAATGGTCTGGCTTCCACGCAAGGTTAAAGAAAGTCTCCTCTTAAACTTTTTCATTCTATCAATATTAAGTCTGGCTTAAGGAAGCCTGAAATAAAAAATAATAATAATAATAAAAAAGATTAAAAAGCAAGAAAAAAATATTTCATTAGAAACCAAAATTTAACTACCTCACATAAAAAAGCAGGAAGGCTTACAGTAAACGTAATCAGTATGTTAACCTTAGAAGTTATCCTGAGAACAATACCCTTAAAGCAAGATTACTCTACTAGACTGAAGAATATCTTGAGAGGCAGGTGTCCATATGTTATTGCAATTTTTATTTTGGTTAGGGAAAATTTATAAGAAAACAAAACAGAAGAAGGTAAACAGATCACTGATTTTACAATCCGGTAATAAAAGAAGCAGTCATCTGAAAACCTGATGAGTGTGTGGCTCTGTTGGCTCCTCCACCGCCTTTTTCCCCAAACTCACTGAGGAGTAGGAGGCTGGAACCTTCTCAGCCTGTTTGTTTATGGATGAGAAGTCACCAAACTCCTCTACATATAGCCCTTTACACAAAAGGAGGAAGGGAACAACACTAAAGGTCTTAAACACAAAAGCAATTCTCAAACCCGATCCCAACTAGGGAAATAGACAGCCAGGGCCTGATAACGACGGCTAGAATAGATGTTTCTCTATGGTCAGGCAATAGGACTGAACTGGGAACAAAGCAGGAGGCACTTTCTCCATGGAAAGCGGTACACAAACAAGCAATAATAACAAAGGTCCAGGCTGATAAACATGTCGCCACAAGTCTAAGCTGGTAAGTGAACTTTGCAGCATGCCATATGTTTGCCCTTAAACGACAAGAAGCACAATTCTGTCCTTCGATACTCCATATGGACAATTCATCCTAGATGATATTTCATAATAGCTTGTTTAGCTGCTCATGGCTTCCAAGAATCACATAGGCAGTACCAAACACAAGCACACCACAAGTGTGAGCTAGTCGTACTTTTAAAGTCTGAGCTAGTCATACATTTTTTTCCCTGCATCAGCCTCTTTGCACTCCAAAAACCATAATTCACATCTAAAATTGAAAAAAACCCATTTTTACCTCAATGTCCTCCTTTAAACAGAGAAATGCAAGAAGTAGTATGTTAAAGATCTACATTTAACAACAAACTTCTTACTTTTATATTGACATCATCCCTGTAATTATATACATTGCAATGGCGCAGCTTACTTTTGCTTAGATGTTCCACAATAAAAAGGAGAACAAATCAGTGGAACAAGTTGGAAGGGGTTGTGGGTGGTAGGAGAACGCATACATGGACTAAACCAGCACAAGACCAGATTGCACAGACAGTATGTAACACGTAAGGATGGAGAACTTGATCTTTAAGGTCTCTTCCAACCTGAACCATTCTATGATAAAATGAAACCCTTGGAACTTGAGACCTGAAGTCCAAGATGAACACTACAATCACCGGCAAAGCAGCAGCTGCATACAAGGGGAAAGAGGTAGATTACAAAACAGCATAAGATCTTAGACAACCACAGCTACTATAGGCAGAAATATTCAGGCATTGGGTACAGATATGTAGGAAATAAAAATATGACTGTTGGAGATACAGTTAAGCCTGCAGTTTTAATGCACTGCTGTATGTGCAATAAAGGCACATTAGTATGAATAATTTTGCTTTCTCTCAAAAGCAGGATATTCTTATTGTTAAGAAACTGTATTCAGAAAACATTCCAAGGGGAACATTTACTTTTCCTGTTCAGGACCTGCTTTAAAGACTTTACTTGAAACTGCTTTATTTCTGCATTTATTTTAACTTTTCCAAATTGATGGCCTATGCTTCTCTTAAAAAAAAAGTTTTTTAAAAAAACATTGGAAGGACACATCCTTTATATGTGGTATTACTCAATTCTCCTATACTATTCTTTGAAACCTGCGACTTCTTACAAGTATTATTCTGAGAAAAGATAAACACAATTTTAGCTGCATAATGCCCTGCAGCTACCTCCCAGCACAACAATTTATTTCCAATTTTCCACTTGGGCAGTAACTGAAAAAACAGATGCCTTTATATGGAAACAGGCTGTTCCTGGCTTTTGATCTTGCAAATATTTAAGCCTACAAAATTTTTTAATCTAAAAGGTGGTCTACCGCTGAAGAGTATTACATATAAATTAACAGGCACATAGATTAGAAAATCCAAGAGACATTCTAGAGCTCAAGCTAATATAAAAGCAAGTAATTTACTACTATAGATACAAAATTTCTCCTGATAAAGGGAGGTTTCATGCACCATTTTTTCCTAAGCTTCTGCATTAAGTTCCAGGCTTGATTTTGAAAGAATTCAAGAGTAAAAAGGGATCAGGAGTGGGATTCTATGCATGAATGAACACTTCCTTCTACTGAAATGCAATTCAGTGATTTTAAAGGGAAAGACCAAATTTTCCTCCCTTAAGGCATATGAACTTCTGCTAATTCTACTGTGTAAAGAATGCATATACTTTAAAAGAAAAAAAAAAAAAAAAAAACAACAACAACCAGGAAACAAAAAGAAAAAAGGGAGAAGAACTGACCAGCATCTAGCACTAATTTTTGGTAGTTTGAGACAAGCTCTCATTCATCAGAGATTTGAATATGCCATCTGTACAATCCAAAGTGAGCACTGGTTCACTGAAACAACAGCAATTTCACAGTCAATTTTAATTCAGTTTAACAAAATTAAAGGGAACTTGTCTGATCTTCATTTTCACCAATTCATAACAGATGCACACTTATTTTCTCTATTTAGGAGTAAGTCGGATTTAAATCCAATGTGAAGTTAATTGATAAGTAATGTACATCTAGTGGCTATGATTAGATACAATGAGACTCCTAATCTTCCCCCAAATTCTTACCAATTTTGAGAAGAATATTCACTGGTGGTTTTTTTTTTTTTATTTTTGAGCTTTAGAACAGAGCCCAAGGCTTGACTATTCTATTCTGTAAGTTTATCTACTCTGAAAATGTCGTTCCCAAATCAAATATTTTAGATGTCACAGCAGATAGAGGCATACACTTGAGTGCCACTAATGCAAATACTAGTCTTCTGCAGACAGAATGAGGACAAGCAATCTGATATGATACTATCTGATACAACCCAGAAAAGCTGGCAGAGACATACTTGTTCAATCCTTATACTGATATGAAATGAAGGAAGCAACAATGTATTAAAGGAACTGCTGCTTCTTATGAACGATCTCTAGTCTAACGCTTAGAAACTTAGCATTTTCATCTTTAAAAGCCACACAAGTTAATCCTTGAAAATTATGCTAAATTTTACCTTTTGTGCACATTTGTCTTCTTAAAGTCTGTAGAAAAAGTATTTTCTCCAACACTCATTGTCAACAGTCTCAAGCTCCCACTTGGCTCTCAGTGTCATTTAAAACTGATCTCTAAAACACAGTTCTGAAAACAAACTCCATGGTTTTTGAATCGTCCAGGTAAGATCAGATTTAAACAAGTAGGTTCTGACTCCCTTTCTCTGTATCAGAGCAATCCTTTCCACATCACCTGGAAGTGGAGCACTTCTCATTTAGCAAACACAACACCCTGGATATAGAGCAGACATTAAAGCATTTTAATTGCAAAGTAGTAACTCAACTAGATTTCTGCACTCCATTATTCACCAAAAATCAGGGGCCTTCAAATGCTGACAGCTAAAATTTTCAAAAAAACCCCTTCTACCTGCCTTCTAGCTTCCAGGACCTTGGTACATTAAAAGTGAAAAAAGGAATGCCTAAGATCTTGATACAGAATTAAATATATGATGTGTACTTAACACTTGTAAGTTTAAACAAATTCAGCTAAAATTTTCAAAAGCAATTAAGTTACTTAAAAGCTTAAATTTGAGCCAGTTTATTTCAGGAGGGTCAGAAATACCAAAAGCTCACTACAACTTCACTGATTCAAAGCCCTTTCAGTTGGTGAGAACCTGTCCTTCAACTTGAATAAGCTTTGTACCAGACTAAATGCTGACTCTTCTGTTCCAGATGTTATATTTTGTTCAGATGCCCCTACATAGAGATTAAGCATTTTAAAATTACTTTTCCACTTAAATACACACTGAAGTTGCTATTTGACTGTTTTTACAAGCTGCTTTAGAAGGCAGTTGGCATTTTCCAAACATCTAAAGGCAATTCTTGTTCTGGAGACTATAGCTGAAGCAGGAGGGAAGGACAGGAACAGAAATCCTACCTAAAAGCAGCACGTGAACAAGGATGAGGACACAGTATGGCCCTTGAGGATGGGTTAACAAGCTAAAGCCACAGGTGTAAGACATCAAAGGAAAGAGGTAACAGCACTGCGTACGAATTCTTTGTACAAGAGGCAGTGCAAAGACAGGTGGGACGCTCAACCTGATTTTATAACAATCTCTATAAGAAAATGGGTACATTTACACAGCAGTGGGCCAAACTGTGTAAAGATGGTTAAAAAAGAGATGCAGAGAGGCAAAGTGTGGCAGGACTTTGCAGAGATCTGAAGACTCTGTCAGGAACGTTTGAGGATTTAAGATGGAAAAATCAAGTAAGGTATTACCAACTGAAGAATAAAAACACTCCACACAACTACAAAGAAGAGTAACAATCATCATGATAGTCTCTCTCATATGGTCCTCACCATTGCAGTTGTTAATGATTCTCAAAATCCACGGCGTCATTCACTGTATCATTCAAATATGAACAGATAATAATTTAACCATCCACTAGCATTTTATCTGTACCAGTTAGAGGTCTGTTAAATATTTTCAAGCAGATAATAAACTATGCATCATTCATTTGGCCACGTTAATCATCTTTGAAGCATGTAAATACTTAGTATTTCTGAAGGTCGTAATACATGCTTGTGTGAGAAAGTGGAGTCTGAAAAGCTTAGAATACTGCAAGCAATATTAATTAAAAACAGAAACAGGAAACACCTGTCAAGAAGATTGTCCCCTTAGTCCAAAAAGAACATCAGCTTTCTGTAGTGTTTATATTTATCAAACTTTTCTCAACCTACCTGAATTAAGACAAAAAGACTATTGATCACAGAAGCATGTCACACATCCAATACAAAGCAAACTACTAATCACACTAGCGAGAAATAGATGGATGATTTATCTAAGACCATAAACCACCAGTTTGAGCACTTGTAAATTTAACACCTAATACAGATGCACTTCTTTCAATCACATTTCTATTCTACAAGAATGGATTATAAATATGGCAATTTATTCATTGCATCTGTTCTTAGTATTTATCTCAAAGTCACACTTGTGAAAAAAACTTTCTACTGCACTTCTCCAGACTCGGTCTTTAGAAATTATGTGACTCTGAACAAATAGGCCCTGGTCAGGAACAGAACTACTTAATAGTTAGTAGCTTTTATTCTGCATTAGATCAATTAACTGATCACATGTATCTGTAACAACCGTTAACTGAACACGTATCTGTACAAACAAGAAAAATAATTGTAAAGTCAAATATCCCAGCCTAGTTTGACGTCCTGGTAAAAAAAAAAAAAAAAAAAAAAAGCAAAAGGACCCTGACAGCCTTTTCCTTATCAATAAACCAATATTCGATATGGAATTAAACTTTTAAAGTGAAGTCCCTTTTTACATATTTATAGAATCTCAGCCAAACAGTTTCTGAAAACTGGAGGCAGAAAGGTATTCACAAATATTAACTTCTCATCCGAGGTTAGCTTTTATTAGTTAATACAGGCAAAGAAGCTCCTTCAAAAGTGAGGAAGAGCATCTATATTCAGCTACTGATCTAGATCATCAACTGGAAGAATCTCTGCAAACAGAGGAAATAGATGGAAACTAGCCTGTCCTAATTTAATTTAGATTGTGAATACTTTTTCTTATCTTATCACCCCCAATCCCTTTGTGCTTAGAGGATAACAAAGGACAGAAATCAAAAGAAGTTATGCGAGGCGTTTTTTAAATAATACTTTAAGTTAAAGAAAATATGTTGATCATTACTACAGGCATACTTAACCATACTACTAGGACAGAATTTACAAGAAAGAAAACCACCAAATCTGCCCAATGGGTCAAATCTTGCAGTCCTTTTTTCAAATGCTGTGTTTATCCTTTTTGGGGGGGCTCAAAAAGCTTTACTTAGGTAATTACAACACGTTTACATTGTTTAAAATGTACACATATATTCTCCCCACATAGATACAAACAGTATCAAATAGCAAAATCAGTAGAGGCATTCTATTAGATAGATCTTCCTAGATTAGATTGATTGTACTGATTAATAGCTCCACATCAATTATCAATAGTTCTGTTCTCTGAACAGCCAAGTGAAAAAACACAATATGACTCTGGTTAAATTGGCTGACATTTAAGCCAACAAAACGAATGAGCTGACTGGCAAGGCTTCTTGCATTTGCTGTCAGACCCATAAACTGAGTCTTTTTTCTCTTGAAGGGGAAGGGAAAAATCAGAAGGGTTACATAGATGTAGCGTATATACTACCAATGAGCCATGGAACTTTCCATCTCAAAATACATAAATGAGCCCTGGAAACCAAAAGCAATGTCTGCAATTTTACTAGCTTTGATTATGAAGCATAAAGCCTTAATACAGATTTCAGGGGCAAAAAAAAGGGGACAAAAAAGAAAAAAAAGAGGACAAAAAAGAAAAAAAGGGGGACAAAAAAGAAAAAAAGGGGGACAAAAAAGAAAAAAAGGGGGACAAAAAAGAAAAAAAGGGGGACAAAAAAGAAAAAAAGGGGGACAAAAAAGAAAAAAAGGGGGACAAAAAAGAAAAAAAGGGGGACAAAAAAGAAAAAAAGGGGGACAAAAAAGAAAAAAAGGGGGACAAAAAAGAAAAAAAGGGGGACNGACAAAAAAGAAAAAAAAGTTGTGCACACAAATCTTCCTGCTCCCTGATGCTGAAATTATTTTAGTTCTACAGATTACTTTATACTTACAACACTGCAGTCATCACATCTGGGACACGAGACTTCCAGAGCCTTGCAAATGAGGCAGTCTTTGGAAGAAAACATAGTAGAAGACTCCTTTCTAGGCTTAAGATAACAATGTTAGCTCTAAGACTGAAAAGCACCTGCAATCTTTTGAAAGTCTAAGCAATATTGTCAATAAAAGGCATGGCCTTTCAAAAACTAAGGGCATGCTTTTCTTTTATCCTGCCATGATTCAGGCACCAAATCAGACTCTCATACCGAAGATCCTTCTCTCTACCTCCATTAGCTCTCAGAACAGCACCATCTCTGCTCTAAGCACCTGAATTTCCAGACCAAAGTCTTCAACATTTGCTTCTTGTTGTGCTCATGAAAAAGCTACATTTACAATGCAAGACCTAAGGCAATTAAGAGCTTTCTAGTTATTTAGATATTCTTGAATGGAGTACCAAGAGACACAACAAATACACCAAAACTATCTAAATGAAGATAAAAGCTAATGAGCTCCTGATTTGGATGAACTAAGAACAGTGGTTCAATTTTCTTAACAAAATAATAAAAACAAAAAAAAAGGGTTTGGTCTTTGCTTCTTAAAACAGAAATTAATTACACTGGGGAACCTGTTGAGGAAATCTTATGATGGCCTGCCTGGAAATTAAACATTAACTGAGATCTATAACAGAGCTCATCCCAGGAAAACAGCTTTGCAATTATTAAAACTGCAGACAGAATGAAGACTATCATAATAATAATAATAAAAAAATCTATCATTATTGGTACAATCATGGTAAATTTACACCTCAATTTTTCTTCCAAATGTCAAATTATTGTGTTCATAACTTCTTGCACACATTCTGTATATCGTGAAAAAAAACCAAACACAACCCACCAAACAATCCAGCAAGAGAGGCCTTACATTCAGACCTACAAGGCAAAAGTAAAGCCAAACCCTTCTGTAATTACTGTAGCCATACATGCCTGTGTGTATGAGTAATATCAGTCAGGTTTAAAAACCGACAGCTTTGGCTGCATTTCTCTTATGTTTCTATGTGCATGCAGAAAACAACAACAACAAAAAAAGACAAAAGAAATAAAGCTGTTTCACAGTAACTGAGGGTTTTGTTGGGTTTTTTTGGAAGAAAGTACAATATAGCAATACAGGAAGAATTTTCAACTAGTGAATAAGAGACACTATAAGCAGCATGACAGGCAGTGTACACATGTATTTTTCCCATTAATAACAGGCCACATTTGGAATCTGATGCACTGAAGGCATTATGCTGAGACAGAAAACAAGACATTAAGAAAAAAAATGGTATGATAAACCAGACTCTTTGGAAACATTTAATGCATAAGATTCATCAGTCTTCTGCATCCTGAATTTTTCTAGAGATTTCTGACAATAATAAGCTGTGGTACAATTACTATTTCTGAAACAACAGACATATGGAATACTGTGGCTACAATTAAGAAAGTAATTTCTGACTGAAACAGCAGCCTAAACAAGTTTCTCATGGCCAGGTTGAATATGCGTAGCGCCTCCACTGAAGTATTTTAAAGGTAATTCCAAAGCAACAGTAAACAAATTCATTATTGCAATAAACAATTTTTGACTTGCAGTTTGTTGGGTTCTTTTTGAACTATGGTTCAAAAATTTGTTTGAATTAATGAATGTCTTTTACCTAAACTTATAAATCGCTCTGATTTGGTATTTTTTAAAGACTCACAAATCACCATCTTCTATTCTCTTCTTGAATTCTGAAATTGGTCACAACTTCAGAGATTCCTCACTAACAGATCTCTGAACAATAACTCAATTATAAATTTTTCTGCTGTATTAATTTCTACATAGCAGTCAAGATGTCCCAGCATGGGACCAATTTGTTCTGTTACAACATTCAGACAAATGTTGCTTCATCTGTCTGAAGTGTTCATGCTGCCATTTAATGGTCAACTGGATATGCACACATGGATCGTTTCAGTATCCACTGCCAAGGATACTAAACACATCACACAGACACTATTCCTAATGCAAATTATCATCTAGCCGACAACCTGGGAAAGAATGAAGAGTTTTGACATATGTTTGCCAAGTGGCTCTGCAAATAGTTATGCTGGCAACAAAAAGGTGGTGGCAATATGCCCTACAAGGCGGAGAAGAAAGCACGAGCCTGCTTAAGCTAATTTAATACCTCCACAGAAATAGAGCATGGATCACTAGTGCACATCAAATGCAAGGTATAACTGTCCTCTCTGGGAACACTGTGATAGAACTGTTGTGTACCAGAAAAGTAGCCTGAAAAACTGCAGAATTTCGCCTTAAGCTTATATAGCCTAGCTAAACAAAAACTGAGATCTCAAATAAATGCAAACTGTGAACAAAATAAAGGACAACAGCAAGTGCTGTTAAGGAAAGATGACATGAAAAACAAACAAACAAGCAGAATAAATGGAAATGAAATAAATTAAGAGCATTCAGCACAGGTGCCTTCATCCTCTGCAATAGGTTCAGGTCATTATGATTACCACCACACAAAAACCACATGCAGAGTCTTCTTTTTCTGCCTCTATACTTCTGCAGCAACATCCCACTCCCAAATTCAGTTGTCCTGCCAAGCCTCATAAAAAGTATTTTTCAGGGTACTTTCAAGGAGCAGGGGAAGAAAAGAAAGAAAAAAGGTGCATCTTAATTTAAACATACAAAATAAGGCAACTGCCATGTATCAAGCTGTCCCAACTGTCACTATTGGCTCAAAAACAAGAACCCTACATGGAGACTACCAGATTTGTAGACCGAAGATCTTTCTGTTTCATTGGACGCTCCTCTTCTTTGCCTGTGCAGATAATTCTTCCTAATTAGATTGTGTGTCTTGAAGATTCTTCCTAATTTATTGCTCTTCCTCCAGGTAATTGAGGCTGTCCAGACAAGGGTTCCCAAATACCGAAACTAAGCTCACCAACTAAATTATAAATACGTAATTTGGGCAACTTTGGTTAACCAGTTTGAGAGGCTGCTCCCCTCCCAAACTGAGCCAAGAGCCTAGAACATCAAAGGACACTACTCAAATTTTAGATTATCTTCTCTTAGTGTAACCAATTCTCTACCTGAAGGTATCCAAGCTTTCTAGACCTTGAACAGAAACCAGCAAAAGAATAAGGAACACCACCATCAAAATGGTGTACAGAACTGTGACAGTGACAAGATGTCAACTAGACTCAGTGGAGACAAATGGCAACCAGTAAAAGGGAAAAAATACCTATCTGTTAAGTATTTTGCAGATCTTTACAGATTTATGGATCTGTGACAAATTAATAGAGGTTTAGTATATAGGAAACCTGGGAAAGTACCAAGTATTAAAATCAGTCAATAAGTTAAACCAGACATGAATAATTAGCAAACAAAACCTGAAAGACAAGTAGACTCCAGATATATTTTTACTAGAATTTAAAAAGGTAAAATACCCGTGACTAATACCAGGCAAGTAACACTGATACTGTCAACAAATGCAGGTACAGACACACAGCAAAGCAAAGCCGAATTTCTCAAGGACCCTGCAATCTACAGCTTAATGGCAGAGTTAAGAATAGCTGGATATTTATTGTGAAATCTCCGTAAAGCCCATACAATCTGTTCAGAGCACTGATCCCAAATACGTATTTGTGCTGGACAGACCCCTTTTGCTCTGTTTTGTTTCTCTGGCAGAAGAAAGAAGGGAGAATTTATGTTTGTCCTCAAATGATTTATGTTTGTCCATTTTATGTTTCTTCTGAATTACAAACATGGTCATTCTTCTGTGGTTAGAGCCTAACACTTATGCAGTCTCGTCCTGCCAAGGACTAACAGTGGGCCAATCCCTTCCACGGGAAACTAATTCCTATTCTGGATCTTAATCACGTTGCAGAGGCTGACATTGCTGCTGCTGACAGTGACCTGGATAAAGGTGCCAAACTGTAAAATTCATTTCACAAACAGAAAATGTTTTATGAAAAAATAAATTTGAGACATTGCCTCCACAGAACCTCAACATTCCCTAAAGAATTTTACTTCAGCAACATTTATTGTCATAGTCTAAAATAGGTCTGCACTGAAAATAAGCTTTTTCTTTGAGAAGTACTGAAGCTGTTTTGCTGTAGAACAGACAATCAACACAGCCCTACCTGTGATTATAATGTCACCAGTTGAGATAACCCTCAAAATAGTGCAGTAGTGTCAGAATCATAGAATACTTTGGGTTAGAGAGGGCCTTTAAAGGTCATCTCATCCAAACTCACCTGCAGGTACATCTTCAATTAGATCAGGCTGCTCAGAGCCCCATCCGACCTGGCCCAGAATGTTTCCAGAGATGGGCCATCTACCACCCCTCTGGGCAACCTGTGCCAGTGTTTCACCAATCTCACTGTGAAACATTTCTTCCTTCTATGTAGTCTGAATCTACCTTCTTTTAGTTTATTACCCCTTGTTCTATCACCACAGGCTTTGAGCTGAGTTGCTCAAAGCCATGCAAGACCCTTATTTCTCAATGTTGAAAGAGCCATCCAAGTTCCTCTAATTCCTTCCTCCCTTCCCCGTTACATTCTTTCCGTAACTTGGTTTCCATTTTTTTCTTTGTATAATCTACATGCTGGGATGAAAATACACATATTTAGAAAAGTCAGGTTAAAGCAGTGTTAACATTCAAAATGAGTATGCAAAGTGTAAGGGGAACAGATGTTATTTTAGAAATTAATATGGATTTTACTTATTTATTATTTTTTTTCTGGCTAGCAATTTTGATTTTTGCTTCTTAACCTCCTTTGGAAAACCCTGCTCTGGCATGCTGTCTTTCAACCTTTGAGATACAAAGTCCAACTGATATTACCTATCATCTCAAAGACTAAAAGATTAAATTTTGATTGATGTAACACAAGGCTTATTTCTTTAAAATTTTAGTATATGCTATTCTTTCATCAAACTACTGCTTCTCTGTCAAGCACTTGACCTGTTCTTGAATTACCCATGTGATGCATTAAAATACATTTATCTGCATTCTAAGGGAAGTTTCTATCTGTTTTCCCATCCAAGCATGCTACTTTTCAACATACTCAGGTATGCTGAAGAATAATGAGAAGAATTCTCCCACTGCAGTTTATGTCCTTTTGATAATGTTATAAAGCTACAGTAACCATAGACTGTAAGATTTCTCACCAAGCAAGAACTATAGGTTGACACTTTCCTCTTTCCTTTACCTAGTCAGGCATGCATAATCTTGCCTTCTGCATAATAAAGAACTGTTGTTGTTTGTTTTTTTTTTTAACTTCCTTCTTTCCTCTACTGCAGTCAAAAGCTCCTTAGCTTGGAACTTCCTCAGGATCACCTTACCTTAAGTTATTTTCCCTGCTGCACACAAAACACAAGTGAGCCATTTTCAACAGCTCTAAGGAGGTACAGATACTACAGTCAGTTCTGTTAATTCTTAAGACTATCCCAACAGCTATACTTTCCACCTCCAGGAATGTATTAATATTGCAGAGGCTCCAACAAAAAGCAAATGAAGAGCTCAGGACACCAACTGAATTATGAAAACCTAAAAGTAGAGAATAGAATCCACCACAGAACTAAAACAATGTCATAATATAGGGAGAAGATGAATGTTTACAAAATTGATCCAGAAATCAAGATAGCTTTTCAGCTCTCTCTGCTGTTGGAAGCAGATTCCAAAATGTAGCTATCAACCACAAAGAAAGAAAAAACAGATACAAACTGTTATATGATTATGAAATATTTCCTTTCTGAATTCATTAAGTTTATTGAGAAAAGAGCTGTAGGAGAAACTTGATGATGGCAGCAAATGTGGTAGGGATGAAGTGCCTTCTGTCTGACTAAAATTGCAGCAGAAGCACATTCACTTTTGCTTTACACAAAACACATAAAACATACTCAAGATAATGAAAGCAAAGGTGGTTTCCAAGAATCAAGACTGAATTCACTAAATTAAAGCGGGGATGCTAAAAAACCCCAACATTTCAATTTTCAGAGAAGCAACAAGTGAAAATACGTATCACCTTGGTATACTGTTATTGCAACCAAAGACACATACAAAAGAAACCGATAGCAAAACCTCATACAGAAATCTTTGAGGGTGGCAAGCAACCAAGTAAACATACAAGAGCCAGATAGGTTACAAAGATCAAAACACAACCCTAACTTCATTTTGATGATTACTGTTTAACAGCTCAACCAGTACTTTGCTGCCACAGTATAATTTATATAAAAGCTCTTCAATTGTCTGTATATCTTATCAGTCCTCAATTATATTAAAGTATATGAACTACTGAAGAGACATTATGGTCTATCACCATGCAGTCCTAGTGAAAAAAAACCTATCATTGCTGGCATTCTACCAATATTTAAATTTTTACTAAAAAAGACTGTTAGCAAACTACATGTCAGAAGTAGTTCATACAAGCTTGTTTTTGTTAGGGAAATTACTCTGTAACCTACAATTTTAAAAGGTACAATAAAAAAAAAATAAGGCTAAAAGTACATTGAAGTTTCCACAATAAAGCAACTAGAGCCACCGGAGAGCAAAGTCTGAGCAAGGAACTGTAATGGAGAATGAATGACAGAAACCATGAAATATAAGAGAGGAGAAACTGAGAAAGAGAGGAGACTCACAAGGTACTGAAAAGAAAAGAAGCGAGAGAAATCACTGGAGCACACTGTATGCAACAAGTTCTCCCATCAGTAAAACGGGAAAAAGATGAGAGACTCATCACCTACTCAACAAAGTAAACTGCTGCCTAATTATTAGATCAAAACTCCATACATTCACACAACGCAAAGCAGCAGAGCTCTCCAGCTTTTCTGTACAAATCTGTTCCCAACACTTTGTAAGTGTAACTCCGTTCCAAACCTACGCTGAACAGAGGATCAGCTGTCCTGCCACAGCCACCACAAAGCTGAAAAGCAGCATTGTAGTACGCTCTGATCAAGTCAACAGAAGTGTTATTATTTGCTTACACTTGATCTGGACCAAGTTTGTACTGATGGGTGATCCCGCTGCACAAGTAACGAACAAATCCGCCTTTGCTAGAGGTGAAGCTGTGATCTGAGGTACAAGAGCCTACATAAAGCTAGCTGCCTTAAAGAAGTATGATGAAACCAGAAGCCAGGCCATGAGAAACACAAGAATAATGTCTAAGAACAGATTTATCAGAAGTCCTCAATACCCCAGGAGAAATCTTGTTTTACTCAATAATAATATAGTATTCAACATGGCTCTTTAACAAAATTAATTGTAACTCATTCCCTGCAGGTAAACCATAAACAATTTATTTTCTTTTCAGAAAGAGTAAAAAACATCTGCCATGATTTATATAAGCATGCTAGCATAAAAACAAATTACAACTCTTAGACAAAATAAGAAACAGTGCAATACACAAACTTTTTACTTACAGTCCAGCTAACCTGCTGCCAAAAAATACCATTTTTATTAAATCAGATACATCTTAAAGCAAAGGCAAATCCCTTACATTTATGAATTAAGGTTTAATATAACGCACTCTATGGCTCTTAAACAGCTTGCTCTGAAAAAAAAAATAAAATTGCTCTAGTTTATGTTTTCAAAAGTGTATTTCCTTCCCCATAAAATTAGGGCAGTCCTTTGAACTATGAAGAAGATCACTAGCCAGCCATTACTCTGCCATCTGTGTTCAGCCCCTTAGCCTACATGGCCAATTTAAATTTCATGCAGCTGAAACTATTCAAGTAAAAATACTGAAGTGTGCTATTATTTCTAATTATCTTGTACTCTGCATAGCAGTTTCTTAAATTCGAAATAGCTTAAGAAAAAGTTGAGAGAAATATGAATCAGCCAATTTGACAGGAAGGTTTGATATTTTACATAATTCAGAGCTATCACAATGCATATTCATAATTGGCTTTGAAACAGTTACAACTGGAATTTCCAATACAACAAACCAATAACCTGTAACTAGTTTTTTTTTAAGTCCTTGAAATAAGAGAAATACACTAACAGCTGTATAATAAGAGAGTCCTTAACCTTAAGACTTAACGACAGAATTAACTTCTTGGGAGGAAAAATATTCTTCTTTACTATGAAATGGATATTCGCTACAGTTAAAGGCTATATGGCGATCAACATTGATTTTTGTTTGTCTTCCCAATGCTTAACTTCTTTTTTTTTAAACTATTTCAGCTTCAGTGAACAGAAGAAACAAAACAAGATCTCTTGGGAATAAGGGTATTCTTACATATTGTTATGAAGGTACAGTTATTTAAAACCTTTGCTGTATACAGCTATATGTAAGAGCAGCTATGGCTAAACAATAGACATCTAATAGAATTGGAAAAATACATAGTGGCACAGACACTTCCATTAACCAGCTACTTGATGCTTTCATTCCTGAAGGTGTATAGTCTCACCTATAGCTTTGCCCCAAATAGATAAATTTAACAAGAAAAATATTAACATGAACATAAAAAAAATTGTAACTTCTTTCACTGCATTTGCATGGCTACTGTTGAAAAGCATGTAATCAAACCCAGTATTTTATAGTATTTTTTGAAAGAAAATAACGTAAACAATATACCTATGTACTAATCTTCAAAGAAAAATTTGCTCTGGACAAACTGACATGGCAATCTTCAGTTCCCTGTAGGGATCATTTAAGTCATGTGGTCGACTAACCTGGATTCAATGCTGGGATGAAAAGTTGAAACGTGAAACACGTTCAGAATTGTTATGCATCAAAATCAAACAAGGAATGGTATAAAGTGGTCAGTAAGTCAATACTACAGAAACATACTTATTTTTCCTGACTATTTTTTACGACAGTTTACCTTCTTACAGATTCAACCAAAAACCTGCCATCAAAGCATAACATATAAATGCGGTTTTAGAATCCATTTTCCCACCTTTTTCCCCATTATCTAATCTATAATTATTTTATCTTATGTAATATTGAAATCAAATATTAAAGCCATATTTAGAAGTTCACATCTTACTATTCTAACAATGGAAGGAAGTAAATGCATTTTACAGTTGCTTCTGGTCTGATCCAGATTTTATTACGACGGGCACTGCTCAGAAAAGCGTTTTCAGAATGTTGAGTATGCCTCAGAGGTAGCAGTGTTTTTTTTTTTTTCCATGTGTGTTTATCTTTCTCTCTCTTTTTTTCTTTTCTTTTTTTTTTTTCTTTTAATAAAAGCTTAGAAAGGAAAACGTGAAAGCTCTTGCAAGCTGCACGCAAGCTGAGTCTGGCTCCGAAGTAAAAACAACAAAAAACCCCAGTAAGTAACCTCCCAAACAAATGGGAAAGAGCATTGAAAATGGATTTAGTCTCTCAACCCTCCACAATCTCTACAGAATCAAGTCTCAAGACCATCTTGTTTTTTAACTGCATGTGTTTACAATACCATATAAGAGTACCTTTACAAAATCCTCACCACTAAAAAATATTCTCCTTATGTAAGTGTACTTTAATATGCATTTCTACTTTTCAGTTTACTCTTCCTTGTGTGTCACACTCCTGATACTAGATATGATGACGTAAGTTCTCTTGCAAGATAACCTTTCCGCGTGTAAAGAGACAGATACACACAGCCAAATAAGCAAAGATGCAATTGAAATCTAAAGAACAAAATCATAATTTGTGACTGAGGCTTCTACTGAAAGTATAAGAAATTACCCACTTTAAGACTGAAACTGTGGTACTTCTAGTATTGTTTTTTCCTCTTCTAGCAATGATTTTAAAAATTTCCACTTTCAAGCCAGACTCAAGCCTGTTTAAACATCATCTATAATTTTTTTTAGAAATGAAAATACCCAACCTTGTATGTTTACAAGGATTGCTGAAGAACTTAAAGAATTTTACAGGTCTTTATGTAATATTAAGATATGCTGAATAAACTATGCAGAAAATCCTACCCTTTTCAGGATCTGTAAGAAATCATTTTTCTGAAGCTCCCAAACTTGAGTCAATTAAGTTATCTAGAAGAAAAGCTGAAGAAATGGACAGGGATCAGAGGAAAGATATACAAAAATCAAGTCCTCTGAAAAATAAAGATCACGTTTGCTTAAACTTTTCTGGCTAAACTCTGCAATTTGCATGTCAACCACAAATCTGAAACATTGTATCAATTTCTTTAACAACCATGAAAATATTCACCCCAAGTACTGATCCTTAAGAGTCAATACTCATCTATCATATAGTCTACAAAATCAATACAAATATACCTTAAACTTAAAAAATCTTAGGAGCCATCTGAACCTGAACAAATTACCTTCATGCTCTTCCCACTTCAAAATATGTGACTCTTCTTCTTGCCTCTCTATTTTGGTAAGTATTATTTGTCTTTTCTGCATGAATTTGTATCTCAATCTTGCCATTACACTGACAATATGAAAGTCAATTAATGTTAACAGTCATCATGTTTGTGGACACCTTTTGTCTAGGGAACAGGCAAAATAATCAAGTTAAAGAAATAAAGAAGAAAAAAGGAACTTCCTGAAAGCCAATTAACTGACTTACAAGATGTGGAGGAAAAAAAGGCAGCTTGGGCTAAAGGCAAGAACTTGCAAGCAATTTTCTAGTTCAGTAGAATGAAGTGTCAGTAATGCCACACAACCTGTTTTATAACATAACTCTTACTGATGATTCAAACAGAGATCGTGACAACTTAAGCTCATACACTTCTCTGAACACATAAGTTATAAGCTGTCTGCAATGCACAAGGAAGAAAAATTGCTAGCATGGCAACAGTGCAGCGAAAGGAGTATTATAAGGACTGTCCAATATTGTTTCCCATAAAATATGTTGTTATTACGTATTTCAGTATTGGTTGTGGAATACTTCCACTTCAGTTTGGAAAACTTGTAACAGGACAACAGGTGATGACAATCAAACAAAATATACCATTTCCAAACAAGCTCCTGCTTTGCACAGCCTTAGCAAACACCTCAAACTTCAGCACAACATGGACTATTTTTATTCTGTGTATTCAGATTCTGTTTTCAAGTTGTATAGCAAATTCCTGAGGCAAGGGGGAAACATTCCCTGATCACTCCACAGAACAAGAAATAGTTTAATTGTTGAAAAAGCATTTACTCCAGTCACCGAACTTTGAAGTTAAATGGAATGTGGAAAAGTGAAAGGGAGAGGTTTCTAATGTGCAGGGAATTAAAAAAAACCCACTTCAATCCATGGCGGGAGGTGACTGGAAGACTTCAGAGAAAGCTTTATAATATTTTTCACAACTAATTCCAAGAAACTGCTGCTGTTGGTAGCAGTATGCAAGCCAATTACTTTATAGCCAGCTCAGGTATCGCTGTTGCTGTGACCGCGCTCCAGACAGAAGCCAAGATAACGAAAAAGATACGCAAGCCACCACATTAGAGTTGTGACAAACTATTTCCTCTCATGGTTTCCTTTGAGCGTTAGTACCTATACTGTCCTCACAATACGCCGAAGCACGAAGAGGGTTATAAGCTTTCACAGTTGAAGTTTTTACAAAAGTTGTAGGAGTGCCTTGACCTCTTGCTGTGAAGCAACCAGAGTATCAAGTGCAACTGCTTCTGAATTGCAGGTAGCTTTCCACTTAGAAATGCCCTAGTCAAACATGCAACGTCAATACATGTCAGCTAGTCCCAAGTACAAGGAGATGACCCATGTAGAAATATTCTCTGCCTAGCAACATCAGTGTTGCCTAGCCCCCTAAAGATACCACTACCAAGAAAAGAAGGATTTTTTCACCTAAAATCTAAAGAAAGAATTGCTGTCTTACAGAATTTGAGATTAATCTGGCCTATTTCATCTCAAATCTCTTTTAATTTTAGCTTCTATCACTATCTAATTTTCCCTTTTTTTTTTTCCTCCTGGGTGTAGGAGGAAATCCTACCCCCTGCTGACAAAAGAGATGGTAGGAGGTAGCAATTACTAATGAACTATCAAGACAAGCTCTTCATTATAAAGCAAGCATTCAAGAGAATCCGAATAAGGAAATACCCGCATTTTCCTTCAGTAGCAGTAAGGATGAAAATACATTTTGGACTCAAAGAGCTCTAACTACATTACCAGAATGGTGCTTCTGGCGCCACAAATCTCACATGCTGGAAATCTGGGTAAGAAAGCATAAATTCTTGTACGTGCATTCAGAGCATGTTTTCCAGACTCATACCAATTAGTTCCTTCCCTTCTGTTTCCTATCACTTGAATAAAAACATTGGGAAAGATCCAAATAATGACATTTTGACAGCAAAAGGCAAAGGCATTCAAACATTACTGAGGCAAACCCGAAAGAAACCAAGCATGGAGGTATCTCTTTTCCCAAGAACTAATTCCCCATGACATGCTTCCAGGAACACTAACCAGTTCCTTAACAAAGATCATACGCTTTCCATATGCAACATAAATTCTGTAGCTACAGATCAACTACCTTCCCAAGAATCAGTCTGTACCTGGAATAAGCTTGTAGAACTTTACAAAGTGTTAAAGACCAGAAAATTAAAAAAAAAATCAGAACAACTGAACATGCAAGGATAACTATATGCAGCTTGCATGCCTATACACATACAAGATATTAGCCTCACGTAGAGAACAGGACTTGTGCTGATACGTTTACACTTCACCTGATAAAGTCATGCCTGAAGAGCACCTTCTCCCTTCAATAGGGACTAAATGAGCACATTTGCACAGTTAACTCCCGAGCTGTAGCAACTAAACAAGACCTGCCAACAGATGCTCTAAATTTGAAATTTTTAAATTAGCGTGAAATTTACTGCTTCTCCCATATCAGAGGGAACAAAATGCAGAGTTCATGTCCTGAATGACAGAGACTCACACACAGTGGGGATGCTACTGACTGATCTATATGAGCTGTCCTTCTCATGTCCACTTCCACATTTCTTGCTCTCTCTAACAAGACTCGACCCTTAAAAACACCTCTATCTTCCCATTAAAGAATCTCCTATCAACAGGATTAGTAAAATTAAAATTTGTTTTTCAAGTATATAATTATCATTAAATTTACATGCTAAACATTCTGATCTGATTTACAAAACAAAGAAAGGCGGAGACCCACGCTTTTTAAGCGTAGTCTTGCTACACATACCCTCTGCACATTGCACAAATCCATTACAACAGTTACATAAACCAGGTATCCTACTTCTTTTCAGATTAGGCTAGCTCCTGCTTACCAGTCATTCATGATAGCATAAGGGGCAAGTAAGAAAGCCCATCAGAAGACTCTTAATTTATTAGAAATTTCAATATAAAGAAAATAAACCTTTTAAAGGCTCATGTGTATCCCAGCAAGGTGATGTAAAATATCTAAATACCGTGCATCAGAATGAACTCTTTATTTGGTAGAAGAAACATAGCTTTAGGGAGGAAAAAACAAACTGGAATCTAAAGACTTAAACTAAAATACATACATGTAGGTATCCCAATGCAGTTAGTATAAGCAGAGGCCAAGCATGCTTTTTAAGCCAAATCTGATTACTTCTGAACACTTGAAATACACTCTACATCTTATACCACATCTCCTTAAAATCCACATTATATTTTCTTCACAGTAACACGGTGCAAACTGAACATGAAAAATCAAGGGCAGATGAAGAATCAAAACACAGATACTGACTTTCGTACTAGCAAGAAGCCTCACTAAACCTCCCATTCCCAGGTGTAGCAAAACCACATTGAGTTTTAAGTACCATGCTGAAGCCCTCTTACTCAAACAGTCTTCACAATAACATAAAAGAAAGTAAGAATCGAAGTCTTTCTACTACTGTCAAACCAGTATTATTCTACCTATTTCTGACTTCTATCTACTGCTCAAAAAGCTTGCAGAACATAATTTCTACTGCAGTTCACGTTGTGCAAATCACCACCAAAAGTTCTTACTGAATGCGTTTCATTAAGACAGCTCAATAAGCTTGTTTTGTTATGACTTACAGGACTAACATCATTTGTTTCCCAATTTATTATGATACTTGAGAAATTGTACAAAATGTTTTAATTATGTATTATCTTAACTGACATTTAGAAAAACATGATGAGGACATGAGGGGTAAGCGTGGAATAAATGTTTCTTACTAATTAGGCTTGTAACAAACAGGTTTTATGTGATCATTTAAATTTATGACCAGTGTCAAATTATTCTCTGTGAGAATTACCTAATTTAGTCACCAAGTCAACTGAAAGACCCAACCTCCCCCCCCCCATTATGTAAACAGTACACGTACTTTGTGGAGCATCTTGGAGGACAAATTAAAAACCTGCACTTTTGTGGAACCTACGTGTTTGACAAACAGCAGTTCAACACATTAATGTTTAGGTCAACGAGCACATACAGCAGATAGCTTCACAGCACATAACTGACGTAAGAGAAAGAGATGACTAATCATGAACTCCTCTAAATGGCATTAAATTAAGCTACCACCCAAAGAGAAAAGCACTATGTCATTTACCACCCTGTTTGCAGCCCTATTGGGAGAAGCCTCTTTTGGTGAAGTCTGGAGAGCAGGAAAGCTGCCCTGGAGCACCAGGCAGTTCCTACTCCAGCCTCATGACCACCACATCGCATGGAAAACACAGTGTGTGGACAAGGCTAAAGCAAGCAGAGTCAGTGTTACACATGGCCATTTCCAGGTTAATTATTTTAGAAGTCGACCATTATTTTCAACCTCATATACAGTGTAACAGGGGAAAACAAAAGAACTCGCTCAAGTTGTCCAGCTTCAGACAGCCTGGCAGTGAACAAACACAAATCCATTCTGATTCCATATAGAAGACATTTACCAGTGCCACTAGAGCTGGTTTGCATTCAGTTTTTTCCACTGAATTTGTAAGGGATAATGCCAGGCACAAATCTGCAGTTTGAGAACCCTTTTTAGAGTATCAAAGCAAAGTTTTAGTTTGTGCTTCACATTACAACTTTATGAACTAAGAATAAATGTCAGAATAACACACAGATTTACTAGCTTCTATATGGACAGGTAGAGTTAGAAATACCTTACACACACAAGTGACAAATTGACCCTGCAAATGAATGTTTGTTCCTCTATAGCACACAATATATTCAACCTAATCTCTTCCCCGAGAGACAGAAACTTCTGTCTTGGCACCAAAATTAAGTTTTATTAGAGTTTGCCATTAGGTCTGCCAACTAGGAAGACCAAATGCTCAAGTTATGGAGAACGCAGAGAGGAATGGGAACACAAATACTGCTTTTAGAAAGCAGAGGACTGAAAGCAGCAATTTAAGATGCTTTTCGGAGCTTTGAGGCAGTAGGCTAGTTTTATCATTAAAGAATACACCCGCTAGACCAAACAGAAGGGGAGGGGTGGTGGCCATGTCACTTGCCCTGGCACAGTCAGGCTATGAAGAGCCCGGTCCCCACCATGCCCTGACCCATATAAGTCTTACATGCCCTGGGACAGCAATGCTACTCCCAGCTTCTCGTATTCCTAGAGAAGCACAACCTTTTGTAAAAAAAGCCTCAGACTTTGTTTTTAATGCAAATCATTTATGTTGGTCTGGTTGTATAAATAAAAACACCTTGAAGCTATTGCTATTTTCATTAAACAATCCTAAATTACACTGCGTCATTTCGATAAACAGCACATCATGTGCTACAGATCGAGTTAATTTTAGCACTGTATATCATTTTAATACAAAGAAAGTTCATTTCCCCCCTTAAAATAAACAATTAACTTTGAACTATTAAAGTGCAGCTAAAAAGACACTTTCTCTTTTAACCCTACTAAATGATTAATACTGCCGTTTTGAGACAGGTATCTCAAATCTAAATTTGAGACTTTCACTATCAAAAAATAATATTTTAAAATAATTCAGTGCTTGTGTTAAACTTCTGAATTATTCTTTATTCACACAGTGGATTATTTCAAAGAGTGGTCCACGCATGGCCCATGCAGCCAAGAATGTAAGCACATAAGATATCGCTGATGAAAGCATTTAGGTCGTAAGAGAGTTCATTTACCCTCTGAAGTGCTTCTAGACAGTTTTGCATAACGAGCAGTGAAAATACTGCATAAAGTATTTATGATTTACGCAGTACAAATCATATTCTGATATGCCAGACACGCATTTATAACATGCCCAACGTACATTAACTACTCATGAAGTGTGCAACAAAGGTAAGAGCAGAAATTGCTTACAGAACATGCTCTTGCATGTGTGAATAAAATGTGTCTGCATTTCTTTACATCTCATTTGCTATATACAATTTTCACCCAGCCATAAAATTGCAATTTTATCTCCTCCTCTTAATACCTGTGAATGTTTCACTAAAGAAATACCTGAAACTTACACTGCATCTTTCAAGTAAAAAGAGTTCCAAATACATCACAAGCAGGATTTTCACTAGTCTAAAAGACAATCTAAATCTGAAAATAGAAAGCCAACTGATGCTTATTATAATCCTAAATACCTTCTGCTTTCTACAAGGTCATAATGTCCTTCTATCCATCAGCTGCCTTTCTACTTGCTATGAACTTAATTAGCATTTAATATACATCATGTTTTCTCTTTGTATTTGCATTAAAGTCAGACTGGACACCACTCTTAAAACAAAATTCAACATTTAAAAAAAACCTTCAACAAAACAGATAAGCTGCCTTTAAGTAGTGTCTCAAAATTATGCAGAATTAAATCATTCTACAGGGCAATCTTCTACTGTTTTCAAACACTGCTTCCCTGTTATAGGAAATTACATAAGGTGGAAGACGGACACGTAATTGATTTTAAACTTAGTTTAAAACTTAGTTTAAATTTTAAACTTAGTTTAAAATTCATAATTTTCAGATAAAGACTCCAGCTTTCATCAATACTTTTAAAAGAATGTGCACCAGCAAAGTTCCAAACAAGATCTACAAAAAGTTTAAAGCTCATATTATATTGCAGAAAAATACCGTATTATCGTATACTGAAACATCAATATCCTTTTAAAATGAATCATTTAAAATAAATCAAGCAAAAAATTAACCCAGCAAAGTTACAGATCAGAAACTACAAGTATCAATCTTTATTAGAGCAATACAAATTCTTACAGCTAATCTCCTAGAATTACTTTGAGTAAATAAACTTCTGCACCTATGTAAGAAAGGCAGAAAAAAGCAAAGGTCACCTGGGCCGAGACTAAGATCCTATGACTAACTTTGCCACTCAGTGATCTTGAAAGCTTGAAGTAATAGCAAAAACATCAGCTTTGCCATCTGATGTGCAAGGCAGATGAAAATTATTCTAAGAGCCCTTAAAAAACAAATATCTAAAATTCAATGTAAAAGAAAAATCTGAAATTCAAATATTCATAACTTCCAGTAGCATACAACTACCTAAAAAAGACAAAGTCAAAAAACAGATAAAGCTGCAAAGATTTAAGCATATTAAAACGTCCAAAAACAACAACATAGCATGCCTCTTGTGATGTTCCCTACTGACAGCTTTTAGGAAACACTGCATAGTCCAAAATATTGATGGACAAAAAAGATAACAAACCTATATTGGAAATTAAGGAGAAAAGCTGCTTTTTGTCTTTAGGAAGTTTAATCCTTATTAGTGGAATCCCCAGTATTTTAATTTCATACACTTAAAGCCTCAAGGTTTTTTTTAAAAAAAATAAAAATATATATAAAAAAAAAAGTACATTCAGGCATTTTATAGCATAATTCTGAGACCAGCACTCCATTCATGGA
>VZRU01015329.1:3617-16829 GCA_013398155.1 Pedionomus torquatus
AGCCCCACTGCCCCACCCCCACCTCCGGCTTCACCCCAGCTCTGATGTCCCTTGGGTGGGCGAGTTCCCGGCTCTGGCCACCCCATGGAGCCATGAGGGTGAGTGCGATGCTGGCCATGATGGTGGGGCAAGGTGGGATGGTGCCATGGGAGCCCAACTTAGTGGCCTCAGGCCCCGTCTCTGAGTGCCTGTCACATCCCTGCCAGGCACATGCCAGCATGCTGCAGGCCCGTGCCTGGAGTGTCCCCGGGGACAGCGTGTTGGGCACAGGGTGATGCTTTTAGCCTGCCATCGTGGCCCCTCCAGGCTCAGGGACACATTCCTGTGGGTGACATTTCAGCAAGGACTTGGTCCTGCAGTTGAACTTTACCCAGAGGAGATCCTGGGAAGCCAGGTCCCTTCCCACACTGGGGTTTCCAGCAGTGCTGTCGGCTCCTGTGGCATCGGCCAGGCCAGTCCTGCACAGGCAGGGACCAGGGTACCCGCTGCTCTGCACCCCCTTTCCCAGGGGGACCTGCTTCCCACCCTTCCATACCTGGAGGGGAGCCGCAGGGACTGCCAGGGTGCAGTGGGTGCTCCTGGAGAAGCAGGGTGCTCTTTGCCTTTTGTTTTCCTTGTGGTAAACTAACCAGCTCTTGCAGTGCTGGGCACAACATTTTCCATGCCCTCTACTCCCAAACACACATTCCTTGGGCACAGAGCATAAAAAAACAACCCCAAACCCCCAAACTTCCAGCCTTCACTTTGAATTTCCTCCTTCCAGGTGGGAATTTCCTCCTTCCAGGTGGTTATCTGCACCTTCCATGAATTTCCACCTTATTTTCCTGTTGTTTTAAAGCTGCCTAAATAAGATTTTTCAATTAAGAGCTGACTCTGTGACTCGTTTTGCTTGAAGCCCATTCGCGGTGGCCTTGCTCCCTCTGCTTGTACTGGGATGCTGGTACTGCTGGGGACCAGAGAGGTTCCCACCGATGCTCAAGGTCTTATCCCTGTCCTGGCAGGTCCCCGTGTCCTGGTTAGAATCAGCGCGGGTGGCTGGGGTTTAATTGTGTCAGCCTGTTAAAATAGACAGGGATGGTCAGGATTTCACCCTTCCCGAGATGGTTAAATTGTCCTTTTCTGTTCAGCTCTGAGCAGCCACCGCCAGCCCAGGATCAGGGATATGTCCTCGGGGACCCCCAGCTGTACCTTTTGGGGTGTTCCCTGGACCCCCCTCCCTGGGCTCCCCACAGGGAGTGGTTTTTGCAGCCCTGTGCATCCTGCTCTTTCGGGGTCAGGGACCCGTCCTGGCTCTGCTGGTGCTCAGGGCAGAGAGGTGACCCCAACCTGGGACCACTGAGCTGGGAGCTGGTGATGGACTCCCCCATGGGAGTCACCCAGGTGGATCCTGGAGAAGGGACCTCACCAGCTGCCCCACAGGACCTCAGCCTGTCCCTGGGTCCTATCCTGGCTCACAGCCCCTCTCCTCAGCCCCACTTTTCTCCCACCACAGCAAGGGGGAACCCCCTGCAAAGGCATCGTGCTGCTTGCCTAACAGTGAAATGATTAGCCAAAATGCCATGGTGCGGCTGGTTGGGGCAGGCACAGAGATTAGGACCTGACCTGGGTGCAGGTAGGGGGATGGTCTGGTTGGCAACACAGGCACCTGGGCTTTCAGGGCAGGGTGCCCAGAGGAGCATCATGGTGGTTTCATCACCCCTGTGCCTGATCCGAGCCAGATTCTTGTGCTGTGCACGGAGCTGCACATCCCGGGGGTGAATGAGGGAAGGGGATATGGGGGGAAGCACTGGGGATCCCTATCAGCACTTTTTGGGGATGTCCTGCTGGGACTGGTGGGGAAGAAGGAGAGGGGATGAGCAGAAGGAAGCCCCGGGCAGGGCTGTGGGTGCAAGGACAGAGCCTGGCAGGGCAGGCAGCACTCCCCCCACAACACTGCCCTCTGCGGGGTGGGGGGGCACAGGCAGAAATCCCCCAGCATGTGGCTCCCCCAGGGACATCTCTGGTCACCTTCCCAGCTCTCATGATGGGCCAAGCAGCCCCAATTTTGGGATGCAGGAGGTTTTTCTCCTGCCTGTGCAGGCAGAGCAGGCAGGGCCAGCTCTGGACTGTCCATGGACCGCATGTTTCCTTGGCTGTATGACCAGCCCTCGTCTTGTTTAGGACCTGGCACCACTAGGATCACCTGACTGGGGAAACTGAGGCACAGGAGGCACTGGGCTGTCAGTGATGGGGTGGCAGGAGTAAGCTCTCTCTCTGGGGAGATCTGCAGTGGGAATTCCCAGCAATGATTGCCTTCCCGTAGCTGTTCCACTGAGTCGATGCCATCAGAGTGTGCAGAGCAGGGAACACCGGAGCCAAGCTTGCCCTTCTGAGCTTTGTTGGGGTGTGCTCTGTCCCCTTGCCTGCAGCAAGGCAGCCCCTCCCAGCCTCATCCTGACAGTGGAAAATTGGGACACCGTGGTGATGGGCCACCAAGCTGCTGTCTTGGCCACGTGTGCCAATGTCCCCACTGTCCTGCTGTCCCCAGGGTGGCCTGTGGTGTCTTCAAAGAAGCAGGACAAGGAAGCAAGGGCTGGGTTTTTGTGATGGGTGCTAACGAAGCCACCGCTTGTTAGTGTGGGGCAGCTCGGGGCGGAGGCTCAGCGCCTTCCCTGCCCTGTCTCTTGCAGAACATCGTCTCCAAGCACAGCTCCCAGTTCAGGGGCAACGCACAGCATGACGCCCTCGAGTTTCTGCTCTGGCTGCTGGACCGCATGCACCAGGACCTGGGGGCTGCCTCCCCTGCCCAGCAGACCCACCGCCGCGAGGAGGAGGTGGGTACCGCACACCCTGGTTCATGGTTTGGGGTGTCCACGCCAGGTCTGGGATTGGGGAAGAGGCCTGGGAAGGGGTGGGCTGGAGTTGTTTCCCCACACACACACTCTAATATGGGATGGGGATGCGGGTGATGTGGTTTGTTGGGGGGGAGGATGGTGAGGTCTGGGTGCTGTGGGGCTGGGCAGAATGGTCGGGGTGGTGGGAGAGCATGGGGGTGTCAGCAGGAGCTCGTCCAGCTGAGCACCCCGGTTCTGGTGGGCACCCCAGTTCTTGGGGCTGCTCAGTCAGGAGGAGATCCAGCCTCGACCCGCCTCCTCCTTGCCCACTTCCAGCTAAGCCCGCTGTAATTACAGCGCTCGGTGGCTTTGCTGCTGGCAAAATGAGTAATTAAGTCTCCTTCCATCCATCTGCACTCATGGCATCACCCTAGCCCTGCTTGCTACCTGCTGCCTGCCTTCGGGGCGCTGCCTGTTGCAGCAGGTGGGTTCATGCTGTCCCCACTCTGGGGGTAATGCCCATCTTGGGCACGGGTGTCCCAGGAGCAGCTTCATCCTCCCGCTCCCCAGCTTGGGGCCTTTGGCTGTGGCCAAGGGCTGTGAGTCGGAAACCCCTTGGGCATCCCCTTGCATGGGCACAGCTCCATCCTGTGCTCGGCTGCAGTGCCCATCTCCAAAGCTTCTGGGCTGGGCAGCCCCAGGGGCTTCCAGCCCTTCTGTTCCAGCCATCCCTGCACTGAGCTGAGCCGTCCTCAGCCCTACCTTCCTTTCCCTGGAGGCATTTTAGATGCCCCCAGGCTGTTTGGGAGAGCCTGGCAGTGGGTAGCTCCCCACTTTTGTGAAATGTGGGGTGCTACCATGTGCCACGGGCTGTGATGTGACAGTGCAGTGTCCTCATCTGCCCGCTCTGGAGGCAGTGCGGTGACAGTGCCCAGGGCACTTGGCTGGCTCCGGGGACGGGACCCTTTGTGTCCCCTCAGCATCCTCCCTTTGGCTCAGCCCCTCTCTGCGGTCTCAGCCCCTTTTGGGCAGTGCCACTCAAGTGCCACCCATGTCCCTGGAGTGAAGGTGTCCTATGGGGTGTTGTGAGCCTGAAAAATGGCTTTGAAGTGTCTGGATGGAGCTGGGCACACACATGCCCATCCTGGTTGGGCGTCATGTGGGCTGGGAGTCAAGGACTTGTGCAGCAAACGAAGGGTGGCAATGGGGGGTATATTTTGTCCTGGGACAAGCCTGTGCCAAGGCTTGGGGACCAGAGGGTTCAGCTGATGGAAAGGAGAAGATGAGAAGATAGGTGGTCCAGGGCACAGACCCAGACAGGCTGAGGGGTGGAAGTACCCTCTGAGCTGTTTGATGAGTGCCCACAAGGTGTTTGCTGTGGCACCCAGTGGGCTCTGGGGCCACCCAGGGGGGACCAAGGCTTTGGCTGCCAGGAAGTCTGGAGGTCTCTCTGCCACACCAGATGGACTCTGGCCTTGGGCTCACCATAAGGACAGGTCAGGCTCAGCAGGACCTGGTGCCACCAGATGGCACGAGGAAAATCCACCTCCCGGCGAAATGCCTCATTGATTTTCAGTCTTTCTCGTCACAACACTGAAAACTCCTTTTCTTACCCCAAAACAGCCCAGTCCTTTCCCCAGCTGCTGAGGCTCCTTTCTGCCACATCTCTTCTGCCATCGGTGTCTGTGTGCCCATAGCAGAGGATGAAGCCGGTGGCTCCTGTCCTCTGTGTGTGGGGACAGGGGGTCCCTGTGGTTCCCAGGGCAGCGGCAGACAGGGGGAGGGCAGGCAGGGAGGTGACTCCCAACGTGGTCACATCCCAACATGCCTGTTCCCAGCAGAAGGACCTGGCTGCTCTCAGGGTGTCCTGGTGCAGGGCACACTTCACCTTCATGCCACCAGTGCTGGCACCCCCCCAAATTTAGCAAAAAGGGCTGTTTTCCCAGCTGGGTGTCCAGCCTTTCCTCAGGATGAAGGAACGGATCCTGTGCCTCCCCTGGGTGTGAGCAGCAGGGACATCCTGGGTGTTGGTCCCTTTCATGCCTCAGTTTCCCCATGCACAAAGAAGGGGGATGGAGAAAGGGCTTCCTCATGCAGGGCTCCTTGCCCACCCCATGGCTGCCTCTGACCCATGGAAGAGGCAGTTTCTTTTGGGGACAGGGACCCAGTGTTGTTGACAGGGACCCCGATGCTGGTCAGGGATGTGCCATGGGCTGTGCCAGGGAGAAGGGGTGCTGTGGTGGCTCCAGGTGCTGGGAGCTGCTGGATCAGGCCCAGGTGTCTGGAATGTGGAGGGAGAGGCAGTCACCCCTCTGTCCAGGGATGGCCCAGGAGGACAGTGTCATGGGGAGGTGGCCAAGGGATGGTTTGGCAGAGGAGCAGGTGCCCCCCAGGGCTACCTCCTCTGCCAGCCTGAGGGATGGTGGTGTGATGGCACTGCTCCCACTGCCTGCACTGGTGCCGTGGCTCTGGAAAGCCCAGCTCTGGTCGGGGTGCTGGGTGCCGTGCCAGGGTGCAGTGCTTGGGCTTGACATGCTTGGTGCCATGCCAGGGACACATGTGGTACTGGAAGCCCTGCTGGCACACCTGCTTCGGGGGGGCATTGTGCCAGCCAGGGCCTGTTTTAGTTCTGGGGAGATGCCTGTGGTTAATTTGCTCCCAGATGTGCTTGCCCCAGGTGGGGGCGTGCTCAAGGAGCTCCAGGAGCTCGTCCTGCAGACACACGGACGCACAGATACATGGACACCAGCTCACCTCAGCATCCCACCATCTCACCCACCCACACCACAGCTCCCAGCACCCATGGGTGCATTTCCCAGCACAGTGGGTGCCATGGCCACCTCCCTGCCAGGGCTGCCAGCCCTACAGATGTGTGCCTGGGGCACTGGTGCTCTTTTCTGGGGGGGGAATGTTGGGGGAAACCAGCTCCCCGCACTGAGTTTTCCCTGGCCAGGGTGCAGGTGCTGTGGTGTGGATAAGCTGGGCAGGACTCCCCCAGGAATTCCCTCCCGGAGCATTTCAGCTGGGCTCGTTCCCAATTCCCGGGTGTGCCTGTCTGGGCACCGAGGCTGCGGCTGGTCAGAAATACCCCAAAATTTCCCCAGGAGAAGGCACGTGTGGAGCCTGGAGGGCATAGCAGTGCCAGGCTGGTGGATGCTGGGCAGGGGTCACTTCAGTGTCATCTTCAGCCTGTCCTCGTGCCATGGGGACACCAAATCTGGGCTTGGTTCACTGTCCACGGTTCACGTGTCCCCAAGCCCTTTAGGGACATGGTTTAGTGGTGAACTGGGCAGTGCTGGGTTAACGGTTGGACTTGATGATGTCTTTTTCAACCTAAATGACTCTATGATTCTATAAGGGTGGGGGTCACCCCAACCCCTCACTCACCCCACTCATCTCTTGTCCCCACAGCCCAATGAGGACAGGAGTGGCGATGCTGGCAGCTCCCCACCACCTGCCCAGCATCCCCGCGGACAGAGCTTTGTGCAGAGCCACTTCCAGGCACAGTACAGGTGAGCGGGGAGGGTCCCATCCTGCCAGCCCCGGGCAGCACTGCAGAGGCTCTGCTGATGGGTGGCTGGACTCTGCAAGCCCAGGAAAAGGGTGAGCTAGGGAGCGCTCAGCCCTGCAGAGAGGCTCCATCTATCTCATCCATCCGTCCATCCATCCATCCATCCATCCATCCATCCATCCATCCATCCATCCTATCCCATCCATCCATCCATCCATCCATCCATCCATCCTATCCCATCCATCCATCCATCCATCCTATCCCATCCATCCATCCATCCTATCCCATCCATCCTATCCACCCAATCCATCGATCCACTCATCCATCCCATCCATCAATCCCAGCCAGCCAGCCAGGCATCCTTCCCATCCACTCATCCATCCATCCACTCATCCATCCATCCATCCATCCATCCATCCATCCATCCATCCATCCATCCATCCATCCATCCCTCCCTCCCTCCTGTCCATCATCCATCCTGGGCATGGGAGCAGTTTCCCCCGTGGGTGGGGGGCATGGCCGGGGGGCAGTACAACTGAGCCGGGGCTTTCAGGACATTTCTTTCTCCCCTTCAAATGCCAGAAAATGTTTTTCCAAGTCCCACAAAAGCCAGAGCCAGAGAGGGTTGGAGCCTGAATCGCCGTGGCAGCAAGCAGGGTCTCCTGCTGTTCCCCACTCCTGTCTCAGCTCCCAGTAACTAGCTGGGAAGCTCTGGGAGCAGCAAAACTGGACAGAGCTGTGGTTTGTGTGCACGGTGCAATGCTGGTGGCGTTGTCCAGGCCTTGAGGGTGCAATGGGTTGGGGATGATGGGCTGGGTGGCTCTTGGCTAGAGGGGACAAATCAGTTTTATCATGGACAGATATCAAGAGCAGGGACTGAACTGCATCCTGGGGTTGGGTTTTGCTGTGTGTGGTGTGTCTGGTCCCTGGGGGTGACATCCATCACATCCAGGGTCACCTCCTGGCATGGTCACACACAGACATGGGCAGACCCCAGCCCTGCCCCTGCTTCCACCCACCATGCTCCTTCCCTGGGCATTTCATACCTCCTGCCTTTAGGGACACCACTGCCCACCTCGCCTTGGTCCTAATGAACCCTTGAGTAGTTCCCTTCATTATCACTGTCCCAGGACAGGGAGGGCCACCAGGAGGTGGTTTGTGCTGGGACAGCTGATTTTGTGCCACACTAGCAGTTTGCTGGGAAAAGCAAGGTGGCTGCTGAGCTATCAGGGCTGTGAGGGCACAGCCCAGGGACACGGGCAGGGGTTGGTGCCCTGGTTGTTCTCCGTTGTTTGTGGTGGGTGGTAGACCTGCCCATTATGACATTGTGTCCCTCAATGGTCCATACTGGGACCAGTACTATTTAATGTCTTCATCAGTGGCGTGACGGGATTGAGTGCAGCTGCAGTGAGTTGGCAGGGGACACCAGGCTGAGTGGTGTCACTAGAGGAAGGTGATGCCATCCAGAGGGTCCATGATGGGCTGGAGGAATGGGCCTGTGTGAACCTCATGAAGTGCTACTAGGAAGAGTAATGAGACCTTGGCCCAGGTTGCCCAGAGAAGCTGTGGCTGCCCCATCCCTGGAGGGGTTCAAGGCCAGGTTGGAGGGGGCTTGGAGCAACCTGGTCTGGTGGGAGGTGTCCATGCCCAGCGGGGGTGGGACTGGATGATCTTTGAGGTCCCTTCCAAGCCAAACCATCCTGTGGTTCTATCACAGGACTCAGTTGTCCCAAGCCTGTCCCAGAGGACCAGCATGGGGATGCTCCCCCATGTGGGTGATGTGACACCCCACACGTTCATCCAGCTGAGACTCACGGGATGTTCAGGTGGGCCAGCATCTGGCCACCCTGTCCCTGTGCCGCAGCATTGCAGGCATGAGGAGATGCATCTGTCTGGCACCGCAAGTCCTTCTTCCTCGCTCAATTAATCCCTTGCCCTGCATGACAAAAAGGCGCTTTAATTATCCACCCCCTTCCATGTGCCAGAGCTCGTCTGTGTGCAAAAGAATTTATTAATTGGTGCTGCTGCATCCTGGAGAGCTCACTGGCTCTTCAAGGTGATGAATAACAAAAGTTCAGGATTTTTAGTTGGTTTTTAATTTATTTCTCCCTTTTTTGTTGAACAAAAAGGAGGGAGAAAAAAAAAAAAAGAAATTAAAAAATTGGAATTAAAAAGGAATAGGGGGTAAGGGGGTTGTTGGAACTAAGGTCCACTTAAACCAGGCTTTTGGTCACCCTAAAGCCTCCAGGAGCCAGAAACCACCTTGGGCTCTGTGAGCCATAAGAGGGGGAGCAGGATTTTTGGGGGAGATTCAGGGCCACGCATTGGAGTGGGAGAACCCCCAGCACTGGGATTTCACTCTGGCTTCTGTAACGCCACTTACCGCGGGTGCCCTTGTTAGGTTTCAGAGTGAACAGACCCTTGGGCTGGGCTAGTGGGTATGGGCAGTGGTGTGTCACCCTGGCAGGAGGCCGGGCATACCCTAAATGATGCTGGGGCCATCTGAGCCCTGTGGGATACAGTACCCAGGATGAGGTACCCAGGGTGCAGTACCTGGGATGTGGTACCCAGGATGAGGTAACCAGAGTGTGGCATCAAGGATGCAGTACCTGGGATGCAGGAAACAGGGTGAGGTATAAAGGATGTGGTACCCAGGATGCAGTACCAAGCATGCAGCTACCTGGGATGCAACTAACTGCGATGTGGCTAACTGGGATGCAAGTATTTGGGATGCAAGTACTTGGGATCTGGTACCCAGGATGCCGTACCAGACATGCAGCTACCCGGGATGTGGTACCCAAGGTGCAGTATCCAGGATGTGGTGCCTGGGATGCAGCACCTTTAATATGATAACCATGATGTGGTATCAAGGATGCGGTACCCAGGGTGAGGTACCTGGAATGGGGTAGCCGGAATGCAGTACCCAGGATGCAGTACCAAGCAAGCATCTACCTGGGATGCAGGTACCCAGGATGTGGTTACCTGGGATGCAGTTACCTGGGATGCAGGCACCTGGGATGTGGTACTCGGGGTGTGATACCAAGGATGCAGTTACCTGGGATGCAGTACCCAGGGTGCAGTACGTGGGATGCAATATCTGGGGTGCAGTACCCACAGCAGGGCACTGCAGCTGCGGGGTGGGGACTCTAGGGGTGTTGTCCTTGTGCTGATGACATGTCCTGGCCATGCTTTGCAGGTCCTCCCTGACGTGCCCTCACTGCCTGAAGCAAAGCAACACCTTCGACCCCTTCCTGTGCATCTCCCTGCCCATCCCACTGCGCCAGACCAGGTGAGCCCAGCCCCGCACCTCCCCGACCACTGGGAGCTTGGCCCCAATTTTAGAGTAATTTGCATATTTAGGGGTAAATAATTAATTCGGGAGGTGGTGGCAATGTGGGGACAGGTGACGGCCACTGCTGCAGGAGCTGTGTCTGATGGGTGTTTGCCACTCTGGAGTTGGAGCCAGGACATGGATCACTCCATTGTGGTCATGAGCAGTGTCGGGTCTCAGCACGGTGACTTTCCCCACTGAGGGGTGTGTGTGTGTGTGTGTGTGTGTGTCCCCTCCGTGTCCTCAGGGCTCTCAACGTCACCCTGGTGCTACAGTGTGAGCAGTGGCGGTTCGTGCGGGTGGGGCTGGCCGTGCCCCTGCTGGGCACGGTGGCCGAGCTGCGGGAGATGGTGGCACGGGAGGGACACATCCCCCCGGAGCANCGGAGCAGGTAATGGGGTGATGGGGGATACGGTGAGGGGGGGGGGAGGGGTCCACAAGGGACACCCCCAGAAGGGACACTGAGGGCACGGGGTGCCGTCCCACAGGTGATCCTGGCCGAGGTGTCCCCACGGGGCTTCCTGCGCTCCCTAGGCGATGCTGAGGAGCTGGGTGCTGCCGGGGAGGGGGCTCCCCTCTACGCCTTCCAGCCGCCCCCTGCCCGCCGCGCAGGTACCGTCCCCCTCTGTCCCACCATTGGCTGGCGGCCGCCTGCCCGCCCTGCTCCGATTGGCTGAGAGCGGAGTCGGGGGAGGCGGGAGCATCCCCAGGGTTGGTGGGAGGTGGTGTGTCTCCTCGCTGTGATTGGAGGCGGGGAGGGGTGCTGTGATTGGTGGGGGAGTGGTGTCTTGGCTATTGTGATTGGTCAGAGGCAGCTGTGCTCCACAGGGATTGGGGGGGAGGGTAGTATCTTCAGCTGTGATTGGTGGTAGACGTGCTCTGCTGTGATTGGTTGGTGCCTTGTTTTCCCTCTCTCACCCTGCTCTGTGATTGGTAGGAGCCTTTTTCTCCCCTTCCCCCAGGCCCATGATTGGTTGGAGGAAGGTGTGCTCTGCTCTGATTGGTGGAAGCCAGGTGTGCCTTGCTATGATTGGTGGGAACGGTGTCCTCTCTGCTGTGATTGGTGGGAGCGTTGGCCCTCATGTTGTGGTTGGTGGGAGGCAGGTGTGCTCTGCTGTGATTGGTGGAAGGCAGGCATGCTTTGCTGTGATTGGCAGCAGCCTTGTCCCCTGGGCTGTGATTGGTGGAAAGCCTAGGGATGCAGGCAGTCCTGCTGCAGGCAGGAGTGTGCAGGCACCTGCCCTGCTCTAATTAACACCTGTACTAAATGAGACCCCCTTAATTGCCCCCGCCCTGCCGCAGGGTGCCCCCGCAGCCTGCCTGCCTCCCCGGGGGCAGCCCAGCACCCGCCGCCTGCCGCCCGCTCCTCTGACTGCCTGCACCCCGGGGTGGGCAGCCGCATCCTGCTGCTGCTCTGCAACACAGCGGGCGATGGCCCCCGCCTCGCCAGGTACCTGCCTGCACCCCCCTCCCGCCTGTCCCCCCAAGAGAGGTGGGGCCCCCTTCAGCCTGCTGTCGCCTCTGTCCCCAGGTTCGGGCCACCCCTGGTGCTGCGGGAGGAGCGGGGGGTCTCCTGGGAGCAGCTCCAGCAGAGCATCCTGGCCCAGCTGCGGGCTCTGCTGCGGGGAGAGGTGCGGGCACAGGTGAGCTGGCGGGGGGGCGTGCACCACTATCTCCTCCTGGGATCGTGCTTGGCCAGGGCTGCTGGCACCATGGCCACAGAGGGGATGGAGCCGTGGTGTCTCCCTGGTGGCCGTGGTGGAGCTGTGGGTGGCTGTGGTGTCTCCATGGGTGGCCACGGAGGATCCATGGGTGGCCACGGAGGATCCATGGGTGGCCATGGAGGATCCGTGGGTGGCCATGGTGTCTCCATGGGTGGTCAAGGTAGAGCCATGGGTGGCCATGTCATTTCCATGAGTGGCTGTGGTATCTCCATGGGTGGACATGGATGGTGGAGCCATGGGTGGCCACAGTGTCCCTGTGGGTGGTTATAGTGACCCTGTGGGTGATCCTGTTGTGCTGTGAATGGCCACTGGTGTCCTTGTGAGTGGCCATGGTGTCCCTGTGGGCAGTCACACTGTCACTACAGGTGGCCAATGGTGAAGCTATGGTGCCATTATGGGTAGCCATAGTGTCACTGAGGGTGGCCATAGGCTTACCCAGCTCCCATAGCAGAGCCACCCAACTCAAGCACCTTCTCTAGTTCCCAGGTGCCACCATCCATGGGGTGCTGGTGTCCCTGAGCCACCTCTTTGCCCACTAGCCACACTGCAGCCAGGAGAACAGCTCATCCCCCTTGTCCTTGACCCCATCCCCACAAGTGTCCCCTGCAAGCCTGGCTGTAGGGACCAAAGACACCTGATTTTGGGGCTCTTTTTTGGCCTCTGTCACAAAGCACATCTCCTCCCAGGTGACACCAGAGGGCAGGGTGGGCTTTGCCCCCCCCCCACCAGCCCCACAGCCCCCTCTCCCCTTGCAGGGCGCAGGAGCCCTTTTCCGCATCCGGCTGGCAGGGGGCTCGGTCCCCTGCGCCTACCTGTCCCCGCAGGACCCCCGTCCGCTCTGCCACCCTGCCATCGACAGGTAAAGGTGCCCGGAGGGATGGGATTGTCCCCAGAATGGCCCCTCATTCCCTGGGGCTGGCCAGTGGTGTCCCTGTGGCTGGCTACAGTGTCCCTGTGAGTGGTGTTGTGGCCCTGTGGGTGGTTGTGTTGGTGCTGTGGTTGCCCAAAAGCATCCCTGTGGCTGGCCATCATGTCACCATGGGTGGCCAGTGGTGCCCATGTGGCTGGCTACAGTGTCACTGTGGGTGGCCAACGGTGTCCCTGGGGCTGGCTGCAGTGTCACCTTGGGTAGCCACAGGTGGTCACCCTGCTCATCAGGGACTGGGTCCCCAGCCCTGTGTCCCTGCCATGGGTGCTGCTCAGGGAGGTGGTGGCCATACCCGCCTGCCACCTTGGGCTAGCAAGGAGGTGGCCCCATGGGGACAGGGTGGGTTTTGGGGAGCACCTCACCTTGTCCTCACCCCCAGAGCACTGCAGCTGAGTGAGGCGGGTGGCCCTCCCCACGTCAAGTTGACAGTGGAGTGGGACATGAGCACCAAAGAGCGGTGAGTCCCATGCACCCAGGGACACTCCAGCACCCAAGTCACCCTCCCTGTCATGTGTCATGTCCAACCGGTGTCATGTCCCCCCTTTCCCTGCCCCCCCCCCTGCAATGTCCCATGCAGCCTTTTCGGGGACATCCAGGAGGAGGTGGTGCAGGACGCGGAGAGCGTGAGGCTGCAGCAGCAAGCACACCGGCAGCAGCACAGCTGCACGCTGGACGAGTGCTTCCAGCTCTACACCAAGGAGGAGCAGGTACCCCCATCCCTGCCCTCACCATGCCCATACCCTGCCCTCACCATGCCCATACCCTGCCCTCACACTGCCCAAACCATGCCCATACCCTGCCCAAACACTGCCCTCACAACTGCCCAAACCCTGCCCATACCCTACTCAAACCGTCCACTCACCCTGCCCTCACCCTGCCCTCACCCTGCCCTTACCCTGCCCACA
>VZRU01015335.1:0-24679 GCA_013398155.1 Pedionomus torquatus
CGTGGGAGGTGGCCGTGCCTGTGTCCCGCACCAGGACGCCGTCCCCACGGCCTGTGGGTCATGCTGGGGGGTCGCTAGCACGTCCCTGCCTCCCACTCTCGCCTCTTTCCCAGGGCGGGAGTCTGTGCCTCTGTGTTGTAGGGGCCTCCGGGGGTGGTGGGTTTGTGTGTGTCCCCGCGGGTGACATGCCCCCGCAGCAGAGTCCCTGTGTCCTTGCACGTGGGCACATTTTGGGAATCTGTGTACGGCCCTGAGAGTCCCTGTGACCCTGCACTGGGGAGGGGGTCCATCAGGCAGCATCGTCCTTGGCACATGAGCTGAGCCGGGGGAGAAGGTGTCCTTGTGTCCTTACACGTGCGTGTCCCCCCGATGCCTGTGTGTGTGTATGCCAGGGAGGGGTGTCCCCATGTCCTTGGCCATCTGCATCCCAGGGCCGCCCTCCAGATACACACATGTGTCTGTGGGAAGGGGGTATCCCTGTGCGGGTGCTGGGAGAACACCCCCAGGTGTGTCTGCACCTCCAGGTGCCCCACAGCCTGTCTTTATTTTAGTGTCCAGGCATCTTGGGCGTTGGCTCGTGCTCCTTTGTGTTCTGCCAAGCTGGGCAGCGTTTGCAGCCCTGGGTCGTGGCGCTTTCTTGCAGAGCTGCTGAAGCAAGGAGTCAGCAGCTGCCCCGTGGGAGGCCAGCGGGAAGGCTCGGAGGCACTGGGAACTGCTTCTTACTTCTGTGCTTTGAAGGGTCTCGGCGTCTGGTGTCCCTGTCAAGCTGAAATCCAGCAGTGTTTCATTCAAACCTAGCACCTGTCTTAGGTGCAGTTGTTGAAGTGAGTTCCTGTGCGAGCCGGTTGCTCCAGGAGCAGGGCGCTGCAATCGGTAACGAGCAGAGCCGTGGCAGCTCCAGTCATCACTCGGGCTGCTGGTGCTCGGATTTCTTGCAATGTTCTTCCTCACAAACAGTCCCGGAGCTGCTGCGAGGAGGCTGATGCTCAGCGTAATTAGTAGCGTTGTTCTGCCATAACCAAGGGTTTATTAAATTAGATGCAAACCTCGCCAAAAAGCATGCGGGAGGCAGCAGGGAGGCAAAAGGCGGTGTGAGCTCCAGACCTGGCCATACCTGTTGGGCCACGTGCTGTGTTAGCAGGTTCCCAGAGGGGATAGGAAGGCTCATTTTGTCGAAGTTCCCCGTCTCACAGCTTGCAGTTGGGTGTTTGGTGCCATCAGGTACAGGCTGAAAGCGCGGGCAGTCGTCCTGAGCTTCAGCTGTTGCTCGGCGTTGTCCAGGGCTGCAAAAAGGCTTTTCTCCTCAACCGTCCATGGATGCTCTTCCCCCCTCAGGTGGCATGTCGCGTCCGGGTGAGTGGAAGAGCGGGAAGGGGAGATGCTGGATGGGGAAATAGCTGAGGAAACAACAGAAAATAGAAAGCGAGAAGAAACAGGTTGCAGCTGGACTGTGGGGAAGGGGTGCTCTCTGTCCTCTTCTGCATCCAAGTTCTCAGCAAAGTGCTGATCAGCCATCTGAAGTATTAGTGTCCCTGTCTCTAGATGGCCTTTTAATTGGAGTCAGGGAGGCAGTGGAAATGGAATCGATATTCAGGGCTTTTAATTCTAGAGATAACATGAACGGACTGGCAGAAGCGTACATCTGGGCTGCTGCTTCCTTCAGAGCTGTGAAGGGGGGTTTCCTGGCTCTGATCTTGGCAAGTTACCATCGTACCACTGCAGGAACCGATGCCTAAAGCAGATGTGCTGGGGCTGCCACCAAGGAAATGTGCTTTTAGTTTTATGTGTGTCTTTCCACGAGTGTGCTGGGCTCTAAAATATGCTGCCAGGCTGAAGAAACCTCGCTCGGGTATTAAGTGGCTGTTACTCCGATGAGAGTACCTTTCCCAAACCAGTTTCTATTAAAACGTAGCAAGGTTTGTTCAGTCACGTCCTTTATTATTATTTTTTTTTCCTACTTCTTATCTCTTGTTTTGCTAGAAATGAAAGGCAAAGTGGGATGCAAGGTTTCTGTGGAAGCAGGCTGTTTGGGAGCTGGTGTGACCAAGGAGAGCATGTTAGACTGTAGAAGGAGAAAAACATTAATTAAACCATTCTTTTTTTAACTTTTGGCGGTGATTGTGCTTGTGACACGTGTTGTAGTTTTCACTACGCCGTCGGTGAGCGCTGGGGAGTGATGTGCTGTTCACCTTCCCACGTCCCAGCCTCGGCAGCCTCCCAGCTGTGGGTGTGGAAGGAAAACATCACTTGCCTTGCAGCCCAGATGCATTTGGGGTGAAGCTCCTCCCTGCTGTGCCCAGGGAACACGAGTGCAGCAACACGGGATGGAAAGGAATGGATTCAGTAAGATCAGTTCATCCCTTTGCCTTCTTTAAAAAGCACTGGAGCTTTAAAATATGGCTTTTATTGGGTTAAAATGGTTTAGTGATGCGTTGTTGGTTTTGGTTAGGTTGATGGTTGGACTAGATGATCTTAAGGACCCTTCTAATGTGGGCAATTCTAGGATTCTATGAAAATACTGCCATTGAAAGTGCATTATGTTCTGCTGGGGAGCCTCTGTCAGCAGAGAAGTTGTCAGACCAGGCTGAGTTTTGTGGGAAATGAGCGTTGGTGTTTATTTTCAGGAACACTTGACTTGGGCATACAAAAAATTCAGGGGAACGAGTGTTGGGTACAGCAGTCACAATCTGGATGTTGTCCTGGGCAAAAATTACTTTAAAGTAGCTTTTAAAAATTATTTTAAAGTAGAGCTTTCTGAGAGTGGAAACCAGGTGCCTCTGCGGTGCCGTGGGCACATGACACGCACAAAGACCTGTTTGCCGGGACAGGCTGACACCGAATTTCCATCCCCGCAACGTCGCCCTGTATATCCTGGGCTCGGGGAATGGAGCACAAAGGTCAGTCCCTGCTGCCAGCACCAGGGGACAAGGTGGAAAGAGGGACAAAGTGCAGCCCCAAGCCCATGTCACGGGGCCAAGGGAGGGGGAAAACACCTCCTGATGAGGTGCAGGCTTGTAGTTTTGAGCTGTTTTATTTATTTTTTTTCTTCCCCTGTACTGGCTTTTCTGCCCTCTTGCTGCTGGGAATGGGAATGTTTTCATTCCTGAACACTTTATCAGCGTGGGGCAGTAAAACCTCCCCTGGCTAAACAGCTGAGTTCCAAGTGGTAAATGTGCCCACGGGGCTTCAGAAGTAACTCTTCGACCAGATTTCAGGCTTGAAGCAGCTCTGGTGGGGATTCAGCCTCGATCTGTGTTAGAGGATCCTCTCGGTCAAGGTGAAGGTCACTTGAATAGAACTGGGATTTATTGGTGTAGGGAGATCATGGGGCCAAATGCGTTTTTCTCAGCAGAAAAAGGGGATCTGGGATTTATGAGTCAAAAAAGCAGGGTTTCACTTGTGGACAGCGCTTCTCCCTACCACCGTCTGAGTTTTCTGAATGCTTTGAAACAAGACAAGTTTGTCTGGGTGCTTCTGTTTATAAATAGTAGAGATGGATTGAGCATTTTGTAGGTAGCTGGAGGTGAGAATAAACATGCTGTGTGCTCTGTTGGTGGCTCACCAGATGCACGCCCCGAGATTTGCGAGAAAACACCGAGGGTGGCACCACTCACTGGTGCAGGAGGGTGTTTTTTACAGAAATATGGTGGTTACCATATTTTGTGGTTGTGTTTGATCTGTGGACAAGTTAACTTGCAGGCTTGAAACTCTCCAAAGTACAGTAAAGTCTCTGGCTTAGTGTGTGAAGAAGCGTTAAACTGGGCATATTAAAGGTGAAACACCCCCGTGCGCTGCTATTTCTCTTGTCAGCTCTTTGGGGGAAAAAGGCTTTTTTTTTTTTTTTGTCCTAGTCTGCAGTTTGGCATTGCCAGTGTTGGCCGCTGCAGTGTGGAATCTGTGCTGCGAAGGTCACTTGGGTAGCGTGGAGTCTGCTGAACTCTGGTGGTGGCACAGGCCAAGCTGGAGGAGCAGGAACTGGCTCCTACTCAGGATTTTCCAACCTGCTGTGCTAATGGGGGGAGATGGGAGGATGCATTAATAAGGGACGGTTAAGCCGAGACTATTGACAATTCCTTTAACATCTGCAATATCTTCTCTTTAGGTTATGCTTGCCGTAACATCTCCACCTCCACCGCGCTCCAGAGTAAGTGTGAAGCTTTCCTACGGGAGTTGCTTTTCTTTCTTGGGACCCGCCGGGCGTAAGCTGATCAGGCCTTTCTGTTTGTTTGCAGACAGAACCCACGTTAACTATGACGTCAAAGGAGACGTCGCTGTTGTGCGCTTCAACACGCCAAATTCAAAGGTACCGTTTTGGCGGGTAATAGGCATCAGTGGGAACAGTGGGCGTTGTAGGGAGAAGGTGCTGGAAATGCTCATTTCAGACTTAAGAACTTTCCTCACCCGCAAAAGTTCCAAACAAAAAGTAGAAATAGAAGATTTCTTGCAAAGTTCCAAACAAAGTAGAAATAGAAGAGCGAGCGTTTAACGAGACATCTGAAGATGCCTCTTGGAAATGTTCTGTATGTACTAACCAAACGTGTGTCTCGCTGGTACAAGAGATCACTAAACCTTACTAAGCTCTTGGATTCGAGGTGGTTAAGGGCAGTGACTGTTTTACAAAAAAAAAAAAAAACCACTCAGGGGTTCCTAAAATCTGTGTTTGAGGTCGCAAACCCACTGCTGGTGAGGTTAAGGAGGAACTTCTAAATAACAGATTACTCGATGAGCCGCTGCAAAGGTTCATCATAGGGTTTTGTTCTCCCCGTCTTATGATACAAGATGAACTAACTTTTATAGCAAACCTGGTCTGAATTGGAGTGTCCCAGAAGCGTTACAATTGTGCTGAGCAGCGCCCTGGCTGTTGGGCACATTCCTTCCCTTTTTCTTTTTTTTCTTTCTTTTTCGCAGAAGGTAAATCTTGAAGTGCTGTAGAGCTATCACTGCTCCAGGCAAATTGGAAGATCCATCCAGACCTACCACTGGCTCTGGCTTTCTGTTGTCAGTCTGTTTTCTGTGCAGGTTTTCTGATGATGGGACGGTTGAGTCCAGAGCTTAATCGGAGGCTCAACTCCGCTGTCTGCCAGGCTCCCTATTTACAGTGCTCATTTGCTGCCTTCAGGTGAACACTTTATCCAGACAACTCAGCGCAGAGTTTACTGAGGTGATGAATGAGATCTGGGCCAATGAAGGTGTCAAAAGTGCCGTCCTCATCTCTTCGAAGCCGGGCTCTTTCATTGCTGGAGCAGATATCGAGTAAGTACGGGGGCGTCAGAGCTTTCCTGGGGCCAGTGGCCTGGTGTGCTGTGAATTCCGAGCAGTTTGTCACCAACGTGTCCCCAGGGGTGAGGCAGAGGCTGGGAATGAAATCTGTGCACGCAGGGTGCCTCGCTTGCTCAGATGAAGTTAGGACCTTGGTAAAGAGGAACACAACAAGTCGTTAAACCCCATTTGGCTGTAACACTTGGTCGCTCCTTCCTGCATGCTGGGGTGCAGCCAAGGAAACCCTTCCTGGCTCTGGGGTGAGCATTGTCCTTTGGTCTGGAAGACAACAAGAGCGGGTAATTTACATGCAGGGCTTCGTTTAGGCTGGGTTTGAGTGCCTGGCAGCCCGCCAGTGTGGCCCCTCAATGAGGAAGGATCTGGCTCTCTGCCCCATGGAGCATCCCAGCAGCCTTCCAGGCGATTCAGCATTGGGGAATTCTTGCGGGGTGCAGGATGACCTGTGTGGGTGCTCTCCCTGGGACCTGCAATTCTGTTGGCTTCTAGTCCTGCCATTGCCCGGGACAGAATAGTTGTTTAAAGACATGAAAAGCCAGAAGGCTCTGAGGAAAAAAGGCGAATTACAAATAGGTGCTTCAAAACCTTTTTGGCTGGTCTTATTCAGGGGCAGAGACTTGATATATGCTGTGGTGGGAAGGAAGCAGTGGGCTGGTGAGCAGAGCAAAAGGACAAGCTGCATTTAAGAGGTGTCTGCTGGTCTCGACAACACAAGCCTCCTGAGCTGTGCCTGGCAAACACTGCCAACCTCCCCAAGAATAATTAGCATGGGGAGTCTCTAATTGGTGGAGTGCAGTGTCAGAGCTCTGGCCATCTGCTCCTCTAAAAACTGATCCTGGGCTCTCCCCTCCAGCCTTCCTGGCAAGTGCTTTGAGGCTTCCTCTGGCCCTTCCTCCTCTCCCCTGAAGGCTTTCACAGCTCTGACACAAGGAAGCTTATTCACCGCCTGCAGGCGCAGCCCCCCTGACTTAACCCCCTGAATTTAGTAGTCTTTCTGTGTTGTCTGTTAGTGTGACACTCGGGGACTAAATAGCTGGTGCCTGTCTGTCAGGACTCTGTGGGGAAAAAGGGGAACAAACTCCCCAAAGCATTTTACTGCTGTTTTCTGGGTGCCTTTTCCAATTCTGATCAGCCCTTCTGCCTCCCCTTGCAGCATGATTGCAGCCTGCAAGACTTCTCAGGAAGTGACTCAGCTCTCTCAGGACGGACAGAAGATGCTAGAAAAAATTGAGCAGTCTCCAAAGCCCATAGTCGCCGCCATCAGCGGCAGCTGCCTGGGAGGGGGACTGGAGGTATGGAACCGTTCTGGGCCTGACAAGCAGCAGCGGGAGTCAATAGCACCAGGTCTCTATGAACTATCCCTGCAATGCCTGCAGGACTCCTCAGCGTGGGAGATTTGAGACCTGACGTGGGCTCGTTACATTCATTCAAATGAGTTTGTGGCAAGTTAATGGCTTGGTTGTGCTTCAGGGCTCTGCCGTGCTCATTTTTCCTGCTTCTGCTAATCTAATATGAATTTCCGTGGGCCAGGCTAATATTTAGATGTGTCCCAGGGAAAACTGGCTGTTTCCGGCAGGCATTGGAGCTGGAGAAATGCTGCTGGCAGAGTCCAGGATGGAAATTGCTGCTTTTCAGATGAACTGAGTCTGTATCCCAGCAACTTCTGCTCTTTTAGGAGGTGTTGTGGGAGGGATGAGCGTAGGGAAGGTGGCCAGGCTCCACCCTGCCCTGCGTACTGTGCTCTGTCGCTTTGGCCGGGTGCAGTATTTGCTTCGTAATCTCCACCTAGGATTTTGCAAACAGAAAGAATCTGGGTTAATTCCTGGAGCAAAGTTGTTACTAAAACAGAATAACCTGGTGGGAGCAGAGTCCTTCGGTTGGGTACTGACTTCTCAAGTGGTCGCAACCTCTCACAGGCACTGTGGTGGCAGGTGTGAACATGGTGATCCACATAAACCAAGTATCATGGCTGATCCGTCCATGGGCCGTGCTCTCCATGTAGTGGATGAATTTTGGCTCTTGATGGTCTAGATGAGATTTGAAAATAGCTTGGCTCAGTTTGGGTGTTTCATGCCATAGCTGCTTGCTGTCACTGTGCCCTTCTCTTGCTGGATGAAGCCACCAGTGAGCACCGAGGGGAATTTGAGAATTAGGGTAGGGTTGGGGAAAAAGTTTAGGCAGTGCACAGGAGAGACTTCTGTGACACATGTCCGCTTCTTCTGTGATATTTCACAGGGAAACCTTTAGTCTTCTCTTCCTTTTTTAAGGTTGCCATTGCCTGTCACTACAGAATAGCGACAAAGGACAAGAAAACAGTCTTGGGAACACCTGAAGTGTTGCTGGGTCTCCTGCCAGGGGCAGGGGGTACTCAGAGGCTGCCAAAGATGGTAAGTAGGAGAAAAACCTTTACTTGATGGCCCCCCGTCTGCTGCTTGGAACACTCCCATTCTGAGACCCCTGTTTTGCCCTTCCAGGTGGGACTTCCTGCTGCCTTTGATATGATGCTGACCGGAAGGAACATCCGTGCTGACAGAGCAAAGAAAATGGGTCTGGTTGACCAGCTGGTGGACCCACTAGGTCAGATGTGATGCCTCTCACTTGCTTGATCTGCTGCCCGTCAAGATCGGGAAAAGGGAAAAGGGTGGAGAAGCCACCGCTGCAGAGTCCTTCCCATGCTCTGCAGTGCAATCTCTGTTCCCACCTTAGAGAAATGTGTGTGGAGACCTTGAGATGTCAGGCTCCTGCTGAAGCAAAGTGAGTAGGGAAAGGTTAGGGTAGAGGGCAGGCCTGCTGGCTCTCTTGCATCAGCTAATTATACAGATAAGAACCTGCATTTCTCATTTATCATGTCAGAGGGACAGACTGCAGCCCGTAATGAAAGGAGAATAGGTGACCGATGTCTGTGTTTATGCCACCTGCAGATGTTAATCTCTGTGACAAGATCTTGAGAAGCAGCCAGTCCCCACAGCTGAATTGCCAACTGACTTCAAGTTGGGTGCAGAAATCCCTTCCAAATTGCAGACCTACTTGCACCTCCAAGTGCTGAGTGAGCTAGCGAATGATTTCTTGCTTCTGCTGTTCCTTCACAACGCAGGGGATTTTTTGGGAGGTGACTAAATGGAGGGACAAACCCTCCCCAGCCTCCTCTGAAAGGTCTGAGCAGGCAGGAGTTAGGATGGAAACTGCTGTCCCAGCTGGTCCTGCCCCACAGTTGCCCTGTGCTGAGCTTTGTTACCCCAGGCAGAGCGTGGCCAGAATTCACTGGTGGCCCTTAGCTCCTGAATTTGAAGAAAATAAAAACAACCAAAAACCAAACAAACAAACTAAAACCCCAAAAAATAAAGGTGCTGCTGCCTCCCCTACAAAGTACAAGAGAAGCCCCCTGTCAGTTCTGTTTCATGTGCCAGGGTTCAGCTGGGTATGAGATGCCCTTAGCTGCATTCTCATGTAGGAAACACAGTAGTGGTACCCAGGCTTGAGCTAAAATTGCCTGAATAAGCTTTACCAGCCTGTAGTTGCTTCAACGTGAATTGGCTTTTAAGAGCCAGCAAACGTGGTGTTTTGCCCCAGTGATTACACTGTCTCACTTAAAGGAAGCCTGCAGGTTCTGCAGAGCTGTTTGGAACCCTGGCTCAGAGCAGATAAGCTCACAGAAGGAACACAGAAACTATTCTGTGCGAGCATTAGAGGCGTTCCTGGTTCATTTGAACAGCAGGCAGTGCCAGGAGCCCTTCTGCTGAGTATTCTCATTTTCATTCTCAACGTCTCAGGGAAAGCAGCCTTAAGTGAGGTGATGCTTTCACTGATTATAGAGAGCCTTGAAGGAGAGAGCCAGCATTAATCAGGAGGCAGTTTTGTAGGGTGCAGTCAGTTCTCCTTCAGCAGGGAGCTCTGCGGCATCCTCTTGATCTGTTTACTGCCCTGCCCAGATCTAATTCTAGTGTGTGCCTTACATGTAAGAGAGCAGATGTGAGTCAGCAGCTTGGAGCTCCTGGGTCGGGAGGCTGCAGAATGCTGAGAGGTAACCACAAGCCAAATAAACCCACACATGTGGCTTTGACCCCCTTCAGTGATTAGTTCTTAAAAGCTCAGACACAAATAAATGGCTCTTTTCCTCAGCTGCAGAATCAAAGTCCAGCTCCTGTTGGCATTGAACACCCAAGGTACCAGGAGAGGGAAAGCAGGTCTTCACATCTTGTAGCACATCAGGGCACAAAAGCTGAAGGTCTTGGACCTGTTGCCTTGAAGCGGTGGGAAGAATTTGGAAGCTGGTAAGGTTTGAGCTCAGAAATCCCAGATGCTCTCAAAATTCCAATAAATTCTCTAAAATCCACCGGGTGTTGCTGAAATGCAGATGACGCAGCAGCTCCGGGTTAAGTTTTCCAAGCTGCTGGTAAAATTAAGTATGTTGTTCTCTTTGGACCGTTTTCCTGTGGAATGGCTGTGATGTACTGTGGGGCCACGAGTCAGGCTTCCTAACAGTCAACTTTCATGATTTGCTCAAAAAATTTATGTGCTTCTTGTCAAGAAGAACTCCCATGGGGCAGGCCTGAGGGTTGCTGAGTAAACACTTTTGAGATTGTCAACTTCAAGGTTTCACACAATCTCAGCTTTGGTGGAGGGAGAGAGTAGTGGGAGGGGAAGGAAGGAAGGCTTTTTCCTCTTGTGTTTTTATCCTTGGAAGTGTCTCCTGTCTTGGGGAGTAGTTGTCTGCAGTGATGTTTTCTTTGCTCTGGGGACTTTGCACAGCACCTGGGTGTGGCTGGAGCAGTTTATAGTGAAGATTAATGAGGTTTCCCAGCTGTAAGGATGGAGTTGTCACCTCCTCAGGGTTGTTGGGCAAGTTCAGAGGCAGCCCAAGGCAGCACCTTTACCTGTAGGCTCCTTATGGTGGCCCTGTGCAGACTCACTGGGCACTGCTCTTTCATTAATGACTCATTGTGTTTGCCTCCAGCTGCTTCACACAACTGCCTTTTCAGCCCTGTGCTTCCTCCTCCTGTGCCGCTGGCTCAAGTCCTGTGCTTGGAAATGGGGCAACCCGCCCTTGGAGATTGCTAAAACCCACTTTGTGGGGTTTTGTGTTGTCTGTGTGTTTAATAGCAGCAGTGTTGGCACAGCTTAGTTGTGGAGAAGGTGGAGGGAGGTCATTCTCCCATTCTACTTTGCCTTGGGGAGGCCACGTCTGGAGCACTGGGTCCAGTTCTGGCCTCCCCAGTTCAAAAAGGATAGGGAACTGCTGGAGAGGGTAAGGCAGAGGGCTACAGAGATGACTGGGGGCCTGGAGCATCTCTCTGGTGAGGAAAGGCTGAGGGACTTGGGTCTGTTTAGTCTGGAGAAGAGAAGGCTGAGGGGGGATCTGATCAACACCTAGAAATACTTCATGGGTGGGTGTCAGGAGGATGGGGCCAGGCTTTTCTCAGTGGTGCCCAGGGACAGGACAAGAGGGAACGGGCACAAACTGGAACAGAAGAAGTTACATCTCAACACAAGGAGGAATTTTTTTCGTGTGAGGGTGGCAGAGGCTGCCCAGAGAGGTGGTGGAGCCTCCTCTGGAGATGTTTAAGCCCCCCTGGGCATGTTGCTGTGCAACCTGCTCTGGCAGGGGGTTGGAGGAGATGATCTCCAGAGCTTCCTTCCAATCCCATAGTGTTCTGTGATTCTGTGCAGCCTCACCATGCTGTGTAAGAAGAGAGGTGCAGCAAGAGGGAGGGGAGGCAGAACACAAGTTCTGTTGAGATACAAGGGTGCAGTTGTGCAGAGTAAAAGGATGAGGGGTTAAAGGGCATAAAAAGATGGTCAGGTAGTAAAACAAGGATCCAGAGAGGTGATGGGACTTCCATCCTGAGCGATGTATCCCCCAGCAACCTCATCTAATTCCAGAGTTAAGTCTAACTTTGAACTTGGCCATGCTTGGGTCAGACTCCCATGTCCCCTTCCAGCCAAAGCTATGCCATGGATCTGTGAAATTATTGTTGATGTCTAAGTGCCACACTGCTGCCTGCTCCCGTTGGCAGCCCATGCTTTGGCATTCTATGGATGCTCAGCGTCTTGGGACCTTAACATAGTTGCCAGTTGAGCCTTCCCACTGTTGTTCACAATCAAGAAAAGTCAAACAGGCGGCAGGGAATAGGACAGTAACAATTCAAAGGGACATCATATTGCTCTCATCCCTGTTTTTTTTGCATCATCACCAATGGGTGATGATGCAGTCACTGAGCTGGTGTAGTCACCAACCCGCTCTCTGTGGTATTTGAAAAGTCGCGGCAGTCAGATGAGTTTCTCAGAGACTGGAAAGAGGGAAACCTTGCACCCAGATTTAAAAAGGGTGAAAAGGAGGACCCTGGGAACTACCAACCTCTCAGCCTTATCTCTCTGCCTGGGAAGATCATGGAACCAGTCCTCCTAGAAGCTATACCAAGGCACACAGAGGACAGGAAAGTGATTTGAGACATCCAGTGTGGCTTCAATAAGGGCAAGTCCTTCCTGACCAACCTCATGGCCTTTTATGATAGCCTCCATCAGTGGATGAGTGGATGTTGTCTGTCTGGACTTCCATAAGTCCTTGGACACAGTCCCCACAACATTCTCTCTAAAATTGGGAGGTGTGAATTTGACGGGTAGAGTGTTTGGTGGATGAGGAATTGGTTGGATGGTCACATCCAGAAGGTGGTGCTCAATGTCCAGGTGGAGATGGGTGACAACTCTTAGAGGTCTGTCCTGGGACCAGCACTGTCCGATATCTTCATCAATGACATGGACAGTGGGATTGAAGGCACCCTCAGCAGATTTACAGACAGCACCAAGCTGACACCTGAGGGACGGGATGCCATGCAGAGGGACCTGGACAGGCTGGTGAAGTGGGTCCATGTGACCCTCATGAGGTTCAACGAGGCCAAGTTCATCTGCTGCGTTTTCTCACGATTTCTCATTTGTTCACAGGGCCTGGCCTGAAAACTCCAGAAGCACGAACGATTGAGTACCTGGAGGAGGTGGCAGTTGGCTTTGCCCGGGGACTGGCCAACAGAACTGTGTCTGCCAAGAGATCGAAAGGGCTAATGCAGAGTAAGTCTGTGGCCATCAAAGCCAAATCCCAAGGGACTGTAGTGAGTATAATCATGCTTTGCTTCATAGGTTTGTGTTCCTAGTTAAATCCATCTTCAAAACAAAGCAATTTCATGCTGTAATCCTCTCTTGAACCAGGTGAGTTGGTAGAGAAGACGTTGCTCTGCAGACCTGATCTTCAGGAGGCCTTGCCAGAGTGGCACATGGTGGCTGCTGAACTGTGCTAGAAGGGAGTCAGGCTTCGGGGAAAGAGCAGCAGCCACCTCCAGAGGACAATCCATCCTCAAAGCTTGATACAGCACTTGCTGCTAGAACTTGTGTCACCAAGTGGGAAGAGACTCATGGGTCTGCTCTACTCTGATCCTCTTCAGCAGAGCCCAAAAGCAATGGTGTCTCTGTGTGAGTTCTGTTCCGCAGAGCTTGATCCATCGCCAGTTGGGTTAGGAGGATATTTTAGCCCTAAATGAGATTGCTCAGTAAAACAAGCCCTGGATGCCCTTCTGAGCAGACCAGGCTACGTGTATCTACCTGGCTTTGAGGTGCATGTTGCCATTACAGATGTGCAATAATCAGACCTATACTCGTTATGTTTCCAGTTAATCATTTAGGGACTGGTTGTCTGTATAGCACTGTGCTGAGAGGTGTTCTGTCCCATCTTGCAGAGATAACCGACTATGCCATGGCTCTTCCCTTTGTGAGGCAGCAAGTCTACAAGACGGTAGAAGGCAAAGTTCAGAAGCAAACCAAAGGACTCTACCCTGCTCCGCTCAAGATCATTGAGGTAACCCCCCTGGGAGGCCCAGGGAACAGCGGTGCAGCTGGATCTGAGGGATAACACGGCAACAGGCAGAGGGAAGGTGGCTCCTTCCTTCCTCTGAAGGCCATTTGTCCTGGTATTGGCAGAAGATGGGCCTTAACGAGTGCTGGCTGGGTGGTGAATCGAGCAAGCGTGGTAAAGCTCAGAGTAGCTTCCCAGGATACGAGCACTGATTTATGTGGTACTGGTACCAGTAAGGGGAAGATCCAGAATCCCAGTGGAGGAAAGGCTGAGCTGGAATACTGTGTCCACGAAATTCTCGGCTGCAGTTTTTCCAAGTTTCCTGTACAGTTTCTAAAGGGTTGGGTTAACCTGTTTGCAGGCAGGAAGATACAAATTGCTGTTTTCTTGGCAATAACCACACAAAAGCTAGTCCCCTGAGTTACCCGGGTGCTGTATTAGTTGCAGACAGTGTCCACAAGTTGAATCCTTAAAGTGACTTTTCATTATCTAAATTGTTGCTGAGGCTTCTTTAAAACCTATGAATGAGGGAAACCCCCTCTGACTCGGAGCGGTGACGCTACAGGAGCACAGTCCTACTGAAAACAGCTCCCGAAGCCAAAAAATACGTGTAAAAATGAACCTGGTGGAAAAATCCTTGCCATCGTAGCTGTTGTGTGCTGGAAAGGCAAGACGATGCAGAGCTCTGCTTTGAGCAGGACCCAGAGAGTTTGAATTGTACCTCGAATGCTGGGGAGGGGTCAGTGGTGAAAAAGGAGGTGCAGCCAAGGAGGGGATCTTGTGAAAGCCCAGCTGTTGGCACACGTGACTTAACAGCAGCGTGTCTTTATTGTTCCTCTTTGATTAGGTTGTAAAGACTGGTCTTGATCAGGGGCGTGACGTTGGCTACCTCACCGAGTCCCAGGTAAGGAGATGAGTGAGGGGTACGTTGTGTAGTCGGGGGGGATCTGTGTTTAACCACACACAAAGGATAGTCACAGGCCACTCAAAGCGGGGTCTTGTCCCCTGCCCTGGGAATAAGGCCTGTCTTCATCAACAGAGCTGTTCGTTGGGGTCCTTCATCTGTGAAAACAGTTCATGCCTTTTCTTGTTCCTCTCTGGTATCTCTTTGAGTGGGGAATACCTGATGGACTTCACCCATCTAGGTTTCATGTCCCAGGACCTTGATGTCTCCCTGTGTCTGAGCACCGTTGAGTTTTTCGGAGGGTCACGGGGGACACATAACCCCAAGGTGTGGGGATGGTGCTGTCACTCTCATCGCTGTGTCCAGGCAATTTGGTCCAAAGAAATAATTTCCTCAAAGAATTAACTCTCATTTTTCCCTGTGTTCACCTTCTTTCACAGTCATTTTTGTTCATGGTGTTGATTCTCCATTCACCCATTGGGTCCTTCTGAAAATTAGGTGGTTTTTTTCAGTAGTGGTTTCTTGCCCAGAACAGGACTAAGCTCTCCTTATCCCTTGGTCAAACTTGCCTATTTAGTAGCCACTCCAGTCAGTGTACTGGCCATTCAGGGGGACCTCAACAGTCTGGGACCCAAGGACTGGGCAGAGGGGAACTTCTGTGAAATTCAGTAAAGGGAAATGCCAAGTTCTGCCCTGGTGGCCAACTGGCTGGAGGAAGCCCAGGGGAGGGCCACAAGGGTGATAAAAGGCATCTGGCATAGGGACTGGGAGAACTGGGACTGGAGAGGAGAGAAGGCTTGTGATGATCTTACCGATGGTTAAAAAGACTCGATATATAGACTCGAAGATTTAGATTGGATCTTAGGAAGAACTTCTTTGGTGGGAGGGTGGTGAGACACTGGAAGAGGTTGCCCCGAGAAGCTGTGGCTGCCCCATCCCTGGAGGGGTTCAAGGCCAGGCTGGATGGGGCTTGGAGCCCCCTGGTGTGGTGGGAGGTGTCCCTGCCCAGGGCAGGGGGGTTGGAACNTAATGGGAAAGGACGATGAACGAGCAGTTTCCTACTGCTTCCCAGTTGCATGTCTGGAACGTGGTGGAGCACAGTGGGCTGCACAGGAGGAGCTTCTGTGCAGAGGATGCAAATTCCCTGTGTCTGTTCTTCCTTTTCTAACCAAACCATCTGTCTGTGGCCAGGCTCTCCTCTCACTGTGTTTTTGACATGTGCGTGCTGGAAACAAGGCGGCTGTTAAACACCAAACTCTCTGCTTCCCTCTCCCCTTTCTTCCAGAGCTTTGGCCAACTTGCCATGACCAAGGAGTCCCAGGCGCTGATCGGACTTTACCACGGGCAGGTGCGCTGCAAGAAGAACAAGTTTGGAGCACCTCAGCGAGAAGTCAAGTAAGTGGGATGCCTGAGGGGCAGTTGGAGTACCTCTGGTGAAGGGCTTTTGGGACCAAGTGGCCTGGAGTCCTGAAAATCATTGTGGCAAGAGCAAGGACATCCAGCCTCCACGAGGCCAGTCCTCTGCAGTTTGGAGGTCTCTCACCCACAAGTGAGATCTGTTTGTGTGACCTCACTAAAAATAACACCTGGGTGGACAGGATCTGCGCGGGTCTGACAGCAGTGATGGAAATTCAGGTGTTCTAGCTCTGAGTGTGTCTCCCCGGGTCCTTTTCTGTGCAGGACACTGGCGGTGCTGGGAGCAGGGCTCATGGGAGCTGGGATCGCCCAGGTTTCAGTGGACAAGGGACTGAAGACTATCCTGAAGGACACAGCACAGAAAGGCTTGGACAGAGGACAGCAGCAGGTCTTCAAGGGGTACGTGAGTTCAAAGGGATTTGCTCGGCGTGGGATGGGGCTGCCTTTAGACCAAATACTCCTCTGCTTCCAGGCAGCCAGCAACTCCTGACACTTGTGTTCCTTTGGAGTCTTTTACCATCAGATGTCACGGAAATGCTTTCTTTTAGGGTTCTCTGCTGTGTGCTGGAAAACTGCTACGAAATAGGCCCAGTCTATTCAGCCTTAGCTCCTTAGGTAGGCAGATGACCTAACAGACCACTGCTTTAGCTTTTAGATTTAGCAGTAGCTAAGGATGCCCTTGGTGTTGTGGTGCACCAGTAGCTGTCTGGGCTGGCCTGCCCAGGGACGGTGACAGACCTCTCCTTCCCTAGGCTGAACAGCAAGGTGAAGAAGAAGAGTCTGACGTCATTTGAGAGGGACTCCATTCTCAGCAACCTGACCAGCCAGCTGGACTACAAGGGCTTTGAGAAGGCAGACATGGTGATCGAGGCTGTGTTTGAGGACATCAACATCAAGCACAAAGTGCTGAAGGAGGTGGAGGCCGTGAGTATCGGTTCTGAGCGCCTTGTGCTTGACGTGTGACCCCTCTGGAGACTTGGGGTGTTCTGTCCCGTGCTGCTGGCTTTGTCGCATCTCCTCTGTGCTGCTGTTTGCTGTGTGGACAGCCTTTCCTGTTCACTAAGGATGCTCACTGTTCAATAAGGAGTCACATTCTGACGTTCCCTGGCTCCTGGGAGCCGCTCCAAAAGGACCTTCCATTTGCCTGAGCACATTGATGTGACAATAATGTCCTTTGGTGTCTCTACCACTTACAGTCCTTTACTTGGTAATGTCTCAAGCTTGCTACTGCTGCTCTTTCCTGTTTGAGAGCACACTTGGGGAAATAACTACGGTGGAGGAGCTGCCTGTCCACCTTCCTGAGGTCCTTCCCCACAGTGTCTAGTGTGGTTGCAATGGTCTGGCAGAAACGTGGGGGCAATTCTGACGATTCTGCAATTCTGAGGCTAATATTGCAGACCTGAGGAGAGTGTAGGGGAACTAAGATCTGTCTGACTTGTGCTTAATGTGAGTTAATTTCTAATGCTGTCTGCCCTGATAGGGAAAATCAGGTTTGCCATGTTTGTTGGGGTCACCGGGTGCTGGTACTGGTTTCTGGGGGCTCTGCACATCACACTCTGGATCTGACTCTGACTCTTCCTCCCCCTGCCCCAGGTGATCCCTGCCCACTGCATCTTTGCCAGTAACACATCCGCCCTCCCCATCAGCCAAATCGCTGCTGCGAGCAAGAGGCCAGAGAAGGTGAGTACCCAGTGCCACGTGCGTTCTCCTCAGAGCATGAAACAGCTCATCCTCTGCCCCCAGGGCAAGCCTTGAGCCAAGAGCTTGTGCTCCTCGGGCAGGTAGGAAGGCAAAGGAGGTGGTCTCAGCCCCAGGGTGCTGTTGGTGAGACAGGGTGCAGCAGGGAGGTGAGGGCACATCAGGAAACATTAATGCATGCGGGGGGGTGGAGAAGCTATGGAAGGACTCAAGCCAAGAGAATCCCAGCCAGGAAGACTTCAGTCGTTTTAATAAACTTGATTAGACACAGAAGTGACTTGCCATGATGGGAAGATGCCTTCTTGAAGAGAGGGCACTAGCCCACCAGCAAAAAGGGAGGAGAAGTCAGTGGCTGGAAGCTGAACTTGGAGGTGCTGGAACCAAAACCTTGCTCAGCTCCTGAGGGGGTGCTGGGTTTTTCTCTCTGGCTTTAAATGAGCCATGGGCCACGGAGATGCTGGGAGGACAGGCTGAGAGAGTTGGGGGGGGTTCAGCCTGGAGAAGAGGAGGCCCTGGGAAGATCTTGGAGGGCCTTCCAGTCCCTCCAGGGGCTCCAGAAAAGCAGGGGAGGAGGGATTCTTGAGGAGGGAGGGGAGTGCTGGGATGAGGAGGCAGGATTTGACACTATAAGAGGGGAGATGGAGATGTGGGAAAGAACTTCTTTGGTGAGAGCCTGGCCCAGAGGTGGTGGCTGCCCCATCCCTGGAGGGGTTCAAGGCCAGGTTGGAGGGGGCTTGGCACAACCTAGTGTGGTGGGAGGTGTCCCTGCCCAGGGCAGGGGGTGGCACTGGGGGGGCTTGAAGGTCCCTTCCCACCCAAACCACTATGGTTTTATCTGAACAGGATACCAAGCACAGCAGACAGAGGTTTGGAGCAGAGGATTTGCTTCTAAAGGCTAAACAGCTTATAGGGTAGCTGCATCCTCATCCTGTAGCCCAGACAAACACAGCTGAGCGTGGACAGCTGCGTGATCTGAAACAAGCCCTGCAGGAGACCTGTGCCCTTTGGGGAGCAGCAGCAGGAGACCAGACATGACGCTGCAGCGTTGAAAGTATCATGAGGGATCGAGTGATGGGGCAGAGTCATCTCCCGAGGGCTAAGCATCAGTCTGGGGCTGTCTCAATTTTAAATAGGGGAAAATGCTTTCCCCTCCTTTGAGGAATCTGCTTTGTGTAGCTGGGGCTGCAGAGAAAGCAGGGAAGAGCAAGCAGCTCACTGAGAGGTAATCCCATTACTCTCTGAAACAGGTGGAATGGGAAAGCAGTTGGAGCTTGGGGAGAAGGGAGGGAGAAGCTCTGGAGCTCAGCTGGCAAGCGTCACGCAAATGAGAAGCGCAGGTCCCCTTGGCTGGTTCCCTGAACCCCTACAAGGGTCTCAGTTACTGCCCCGGGCCTTTGCTGCTTGTCCCCCTGCAGAAGTTCTGTGGGCACCTGCAGAGGCTGTGGAGCAGCAAAGTGTGTCCCCACTGCTGGAGGTTCCCGTGACCTCCGTGAGCCTCTCCCCGCTTTGCTGTCGGGCCTTGGGCGCATCGGAAATGCAAACTGAGCCTCGTCTGTTCACCCTCGCAAACAGCATCCTCCTGCTGGATAAATCACCTGTGTAATGGCTCTTTATGGGGAAACTAATAGGAAATCAGTTACCTAATGAGTTTATTTTCTATAATTATTTCTGCAGTCTGCAGCTCTCCTGCAGGGTGCCTCTGACTTACACAGAGCTTGGTGCCAAGTGTAGCTTCCAGGAGGCACGGAGGTGACACGCTGATCGCACGGCTCTGCTAAGAAAGTGAGGCGAGCAGCCCGACAATCTCCATGTAAATGCTGCTCCCGGAGGAGGGCTGCGCTTCCCTCTAATTAGTTTCTGGAAATGTGCCTTCTCACCCTTAAATTCATCAATTAAAAACAAAAAAAAAAAAGGGAAGGAAACATTCACGAGCAGAACACAGGGAACTCTGCTCAACGTCTCTCTCTGCGACTGCTCTTCCAACTCTCAAAGCCCAGAAGCAGCACCACCAGGCGTGTGGCTGCGCTGCCAGCTCAGACGGTACCTGCAGATCACACGGTGCTTCTAATCTGCCCGGGGACTGAGCTCAGCCAGGATTTCCAGACAGGTTTTGCTGCCAGATACCTGGTCTGTACAGAGAGAGCTCGTGGTCCTGTAAGGATTACACCTAAAGATGGGTCAGTGGTGTGTTGATCATCTGAATGGTCCCTTTTCCAACCTGAGCAATTCTATGATTCTGTTCTGTGATTCTATAAATCCTCACTGAGGCAAGAGCTGCTACATCCTTGGGAAGGGCAAGGAGAGAAAGGGGAGCTGGAGAGCACTCCTGTTGGAGAGGGGTACAGCAGAGTGTGAAGCTGAACGGCTGCTGCAGCCCACGCTGGCCTGCTTCCCGCTGCCCTTGGCCACTCGGCTCACCCAGCAGGTGACTCTGGAAGCCAAAGTCTGTCTTCTAACCCTGCTCTCTTCTGCCCAGGTGATCGGGATGCACTACTTCTCCCCTGTTGACAAAATGCAGCTGCTGGAAATCATCACCACAGACAAAACCTCGCAGGACACCGCTGCTTCTGCTGTTGCTGTGGGCCTCAAGCAGGGCAAGGTCGTCATTGTGGTAAAGGTGAGGGAACACCTCACAAAACACAAGCTGGGGTAATAAGTAGAAGGGCAGGGCTGTGCACTGAGAGAAGGCTGAGACATGGCAGTGAACACTGAGAAGTGAAAATGGAGGTTAGAAGAAGGCAGGGGCCCAAGGAGTCCCTCAAGTGTCCTTTGAAGCAGCCGTGGAAGGCCAGAAGGCACAGGAGCAGGCTATTCGGCTGGCACAGGAGCTGGCTGCCTTGCTCCAAAAGCCTTCCAGGAGGCTGAAATCTGTCCATTTGAGATGGAACAGTCTAGGCAGGACTCTCATCACCTCTTCTTGCAAGCTGCAAGGACAGAGGGGCCTGTGAGCGGTAACTCACCTCTTTCTGGGTTCAGATGTTGTGTGAGAGGGGGCAGTAACACACAGGGAAGAGCTGTAATACCGTGCAGGGGGAGAAGGACTGAGCACAGCACAGTGAGGCAGCAGCTGAGAACAAATTTTTCAGTGATGTACAAGGTTGCCAGCAACGCTGAGCAGGTCTCTCCTGTGGTGCTGGGAAAACTGGCTTGTCTGAAAGCGCTCTGGGCATCTCCAAAGGCTGGTAGAGATAGAATCCTGCTTCATCCCCACGTCAGATGCTGCCCTGAATCACAGTCTGCAGCTAATCTGTTGCTTCCCAACTTTGTGAGCGACATCAGAGGTGAAACAACCACTTTCTGCCTCTTTGACTTACACTGAGCCACCCTTTCCCCTTGTCAGCCTTGGTGAAGCCAAGGGGACTCCTGCAGCCTGCTTGGGAGAGCTCAAGGCACTGTTTCACCCAGAGGAGCTGGGGATGCCTGATCCCTGGAGGGCTTCAAGGCCAAGTTGGACAGGGCTTTGAGCAACCTGGTCTGGTGGGAGGTGGTTGCCACTGGGTGGGTTTTAAGGTCCATTCCCATCCAAACTATTCTATGATTTCAAATAAAAACACTCCGCTGGTAACTTCCAGAGAGTAAGTTCATGGGAGTCTTCAAACACTGCTCAGCCCTACAGGGAAAAAAAAAACATTCTAGCAGTGGATGAGATACTGTTAGAAATGGGGTTTGGGGTGTCTGTCCTGCGTGTCAGTGCCTGGGCTGTGAAACGCAGGCTTTGTGCTGCTGAGAGAGGCCGTGTTTCTGCCGTTTGTGCTCACCCACCCACCTTCCTGCTGCACTCCTCTTCCCTAGGATGGGCCTGGCTTCTACACCACCAGGTGCCTGGGGCCGATGCTGGCAGAAGTGGTGCGAGTTCTCCAGGTGTGTATCCACCCCATCAGCTACCCAGTGTCCACCAAACAGTCGGGTAAACTCTGCTTTCTCTTTAGCCCCTGTCAGGCTGATGCCAGCCCTGGCTAAGAAGGGAGGTGGGTAAGCAGTCCCAGTGTCCTTGGTTGGCACCAGCCTGTTCTTGGCTGAAGTGTGGTCTGATGAGGCCCTTTCCATCCCACGTAGCACCAGGAGAGAGTCAGGAGTGGTGCAAGCACTGTTAACAGCAGCTAGTGGGGCTGGCTGCAGGCTGTGGCCCCAGAGTACCTACAGCTTTCTGCCCCAACGCTGGGTTTCCAGGACCCTCCCCCCGAGATACCATTGCGTCCCCTTCCTTTCTTGCAGGAGGGCATTGACCCAAAGAAAATCGACGCCATCTCTACGGCCTTCGGCTTTCCCGTGGGTGCTGCCACCCTGATCGACGAGGTGGGGGTGGACGTGGCCACGCACGTGGCTGAGGACCTCGGCAAGGCCTTCGGCGAGCGCTTTGGAGGAGGCAGCATCGAGCTGTTCAAGCTCATGGTGGAAAAAGGCTTCTTAGGTGAGACACTGGGCTGCTTCAATCGAACGCCTTTCCCCTTTGTTGAAGGAAAAGCACTGGCATCCATCAGCCTGTTCCACCTCAGGCGAGAGCAGCCCAAGAACAGTCCTGGGAATGGGTCGGGAATGCTTCTCCGCTGTATCCTGGGTCGGGAATGCTTCTCCGCTGTATCCTGGGTCGGGAATGCTTCTCCGCTGTATCCTGGGTAGAGCTTTGGCTGCAGCCAGACCTTTCTTTGCAGAAACAGCAGCAGCGGGTAAAGGTGCTGCCCGGAGCGAAGGCAGCAAGTTCTCACCAGCCTCTGTCCGGCCCCTTTGTGAAGCCAGTGCTCTGAGGCAGCGAGTGGCTGGAAATAAACGTGCTTGAGCGATGCAGGCCCCAAGCTGAGCTTCAGGAGCTCTGTGCGAGGCAAAATTATGTCCCTGTCCACGTGGGAGAAGCTGTGCCCGGGTGGCGCTGGGCGCCAGGGGCGGCTGTGCCTGTGAGCACGCCGGGATGGAGCAGCACCCATCAGTGGGACCTGGGCTTGGACTGTGACTGCTCTCACCCTCCGGTGACCCTTGCTGTGTCCAGGCCCCTGGCAGCGAGGGTTACTCGGGAGATCTTGGCATCTCTGTCCCTTGCTCCCGAGGACAGTGTCTTTTTGCTGCCGTAACCATGGAAACGGTGGTGTTTATTGGACTGTCCGCTGGACCTAGTGAAAGCATCAGGGGCTGGCACGGTGTCAGGATGGTGCCAAGGCATCCCCTTCTCTCTGTCCTTGTTGAGGCAGCAAACAGGCTCCCCCTGAAGTGCAGAGAAGCTCCCTGTGTTGGGAGGATCTGCTGGTGGTAACGGAATCACAAGAGGATCGGAGGAAAAGGTGTCACGAGCGAAGGGGACACGTGGCAGGACGTGACTGTCTCTTTATCCCTGGCAGGTCGCAAGGCAGGGAAAGGCTTTTATGTCTACCAGGAGGGGGTGAAGAACAGGAGTGTCAATTCTGGCATGGATGAGATCCTGGCGCGGTTCAAAGTGCCGGCCAAACCTGAAGTGTAAGTAGCTGTGCGTGGTGGCGGCTGGCTCTTCCCCTTGCCCAGCTCCTCCTCCTGCCTCTCAGCAGGAGCTGCACCAGGCAGTGCTTAGAGGACACTTCTGGACACGGGGACGCTCCAGGTGGCATTTGGCTGTCCCCAGCTGGCTCTGGAGAGCCTGTGCTGGAGGGAATGAGACATTCACCAACGTACCAGCATTTGGTTGAGCATCTTTGCAGAAAACTTCTCAGTGGCGGGTGGGTTGGTCCAGCCCTTGCTGTGACCTTCCTGGTGCTGGACCTGTCGTACGACTTAGCACTGAAACATCTGGAGCAATCACCATCTGGCCTGATGGAGCCTTTGCCATCCTTAAGTGCCTGCCTTGGGTCACAACACAGAGCTTTGTCCTTGTGCAGATAAGACAGTCTCAGTCCATCTCTGTTCCCCATCTGTGCTGGCTTCAGTGTGCTCCTCCACCCAGCTGCAGTGGTACCTGCCCAGCCCTTACAGACTCTTTCCTTGCAGCTGCACTGATGAGGACATCCAGATGCGCCTGGTGACGAGATTTGTGAACGAGGCAGCCATGTGCCTGCAGGAGGGGATCCTCAGCAACCCCGTGGAGGGAGATATCGGTGCTGTGTTCGGCTTGGGCTTCCCGCCGTGTCTGGGAGGTGAGGGAATCCAGCTGGGGTTTGGGCTTGGCTTTGTAGTGGCCTTGTCTAGTGGGCTGTAGCCACCAGGGCTGTTAAGGCCGGGTTTGAGCTGCAGTCTGACAAGCCTGAGTGTCCTTCTCTCACCTAGAGCCTAAGCTAGAGGTTGCTCCAGTGTTCCCACCCCTGGAGAGGTGGCAGTGAGCTTGAGAGCTGCTGGGAGATGTTGCTGCCCAGTGGAGTTCCTCTAATGGAACTGCTCTTTCACTGAGCTGTGGCTGGTGACAGGGGACCCTAACCAGGCCACGTGTTGCATCTTCAGGTTTGAATAAGAAGGAAGCTTTTACCGTGGCTGATAGTCGTGGGGGTGCGAGACCCACAAAAGCCCTACATTTTTTAAGAAATCCCCTAGCTTTCATGCAGCTGCTTGGAGAAAAATGTGCCTCTGGTGTCTCCTCTCTTGCCACAGTTCCTTGCCTGGTCAGGTGCCTTGCAGCACTTCTGGAAGCCTGGTCTTGTGCTGCACACAGAGTTAAGAAGCAGTGCCCAGGGACCTTCCACTGCCCCCGTGCCCTCACAGAGCACAGATAAAGCTGAGCTGATAACCTCAGCTGTGGTGCACAGCACCGTTTGGCCCAAGGTACTTGCTGCCCCCAGCCAAAACCATGGGCAAAGCTCTTTTGGACCCATCTGCAGCCCACCTGGGTGGCCGTGGCCTTGGGCAGTGGCTGAGGCAGGAGCTGAGGTTTGGGTCACAGCTGAAGGATGTGAAGGGCTCTTGGGCATGAGGTGGTGCTTCTGCCAAGCACCCAGTGCTTCCCCTCCTTGGGGCAAGCTCAGGCTCAAATAGGAATCCAAATTACCTGTCCCAGATCATCTCCTTCAAGAGAGGAGAACGTCCAGCATGTCCTCTGCCCTGTGGAGACCCTCACAGCCTTAGGATGGGCATTTTGGACCAAGCAAAAGTTGCCAGCAGAGGTGGCAGCGTGTTTCTGCTCCCTGTGAGCTGAGGTGACACCTGAGAAGGATGAGGGGCTGGTTCCAGCTTGTCAGCAGCTGGGATGTGACTGGGAGGAGACTCCTGCATTCACTGAGACTATCCCAAAATTTGCCACCGCGGCGATAAGGGAACAGCATCCTGTGTCATCCCACCAAGAGATGGAGGGGATCTTGTGGAGAAGAACAGATTGGCCGAGCCCCGTGCTCACATGCTTCCTCGGCCCAGATGTGTCCCTTTTGTCCCTGGCAGGTCCCTTCAGGTACGCCGACTCCTACGGAGCCAGGCAGCTGGTGGACAAGCTGCGGAAGTACGAGGCCGTCTACGGCTGCCAGTTCACACCGTGCCAGCTGCTGGTGGACTACGCCAACAGCCCCAGCAAGAAATTCCACCAGTGAGTGTGGCCCCAACACCACCGCCCACCCGCCATGCGCCGCCAGCTCCAGCCGGGACCACCAGGCTCTCCAGCGACA